>LPNX010410044.1:706263-791589 GCA_001517045.1 Pseudotsuga menziesii | reverse complement strand
TGGGGCTTCTGAGCCACCAAAATATACTACACGGTCATACAAAATATATACACCTAGGTCTCTAAGCCAGAGGTGGAGGATGGTGTTGATCATGATAGCACACTACAGCTCTAGCTAGTAGGTGAAATAGTCGAACCCATGCTCGTGGTACTCCAACCACATGGCACTGCATGGCCTCAGGCAAGTCCTCAACTTGCGCCATGGGTACTCTATGTGTCAATTGAACAAAGTTCGTTTGGATGCTTTGGAGCGTTCGCTCCACATCCGGACCCATAATCTCATCACCTCTTCCCCTCCGTCGATGACGAGGAAAGCCATTTGGCCGTCGTGGTCCTACATATGCATGTACATGATAGATTGTCACTATGTGTCATCACACCAAAAACATGTCTTTTGATTTCATATATCAAAAAACACAAAAAAATTAAATAATTCAAAAATTAAAAGTGGGTTTGGGATTCTTTACCTATGTCTCCATAAGCCACTCTTGGTGGTAGGGGCATATCGAGTCTCCGCGGAAGTCTATCCCTGCATAGGGGTAGTCGTCTATGGCGACAATCTGTCTCCACCACCATGGAAAGAACTCTGCTGGGCAGGGGTTAGCCACCCTTCCACCTCCTAGTATGTGCATGACATTAGCCCAGCGCTGTTGAGCTGGATCCCGAACTCCATGTGGAGCAATGTCTACCCTAGGGATTAGCCCTAGCACCCGCTTAAAAAAGCATGTGCTTAGTATGCTGCCAAACCCGAAGTTCTGCACCTGACCCATCTTGCAGTCATTGAGCTGATGTTTCATGTTGCTCAGTATGCTGCCAAACCCAAAGTTCCGCACTCGACCCATCTTGCAGTCATCGAGCTACTGTTTCATGTTGCTCAGCAGTGTAGTACTCCAGTGATTGACTGTAGGTCACATACACTCTACTGCATAGAACATCATTGGCCGTGAGGCCTGGTGGAGTGAAGCCAAACTTGCAATCTTGCCTAAGGCCAAGAGTATGGATTTCAGCCCCAGAATCTGAATAGATTTTGTCAGGATTTGAATCCCAACCTTCACCGTATCCAAAAGACAGTACACATCTATGTACTCATCTATGGTCAATCCGCCTCCTAGCCCATGGGATCGGAGGTTCACCACCTCCCCTCATCGAGACAAACCTATGATGAAATGTATGTCCTCAACCTCAATGCTGAGTGACATCCCATCTATCTGAAATGTTTCAGACTCTGGATCCCAATAATCTACCAGCAGCTGGAGTAGTCTTGGTTTGGCCCTCAAGCTGCCAAGACACTAAAACTTGTATAATCCACATGCCTGTAATGCTTGTTGAGCCATGAGATTAGCTTGAACAACTTCCTCAACATCACCATGTTCTCTCTCTCGCCACTCTAGTACCATCCTGCACAAAAAAACCAAGTTTTTGATCATTATTTGCCCATTAAATCCTTGCATGCGGCCCTATACGCGACTGTTTTCAAAACAGCCGCGTATGTACGCGACTGTTTTCAAAACAGCCGCGTATGTACGCAGGTTTTGGGGCATTTTCCACATATGGTGAGCCCTGTACGTAGAAAAATGCCGATTTCTGCATGGGCCAAAAATGTCCAAGTTGGGATGGCCCAAAAAATTAATTTGAGCATGGAATTTGAAAATTTCATATCAAAATGCAAGGGAGAGGCAAGGGAATCTACTTGGATCAAATGGGGAGGGATTTCGTTGGACAATGCTCCCAGAATTCGCTTCTGAAGTTCTAAGCTCAAATACACTATCCTTGGTAAAAATAGGAAATGGTATGAAATTTTTTATTTTTTTTACTATTTATAAAAAAAAATTGAAATTTTTATCCACTTTCTATAGTTTTTTACCGTTTTTTATCATTTTGGACTGTTTGAACTAATTTGATGTTGTAGGAGCCCATTTTGAATGCAGTTTGACCGTGCCTTTGACCCGTTCGTGCCTATTTCAGGTATGATGTCTAAACTGGCATTTAGGTTAGGTTTCACATCCATTTGCACTTTGCATAACCTTATGATTATTTCATCTTAACCCTAGGTACGAACCCATTCTATCTTGTAACAGAACCTTCTTGTTACTTTTAGAAGTGACATGTTGTGAATGGTAGAGATTTCCTATACATGGGTACACCATTTAGATCATGTTTTGTATTTGGTTCCCATGTCAACATTTCTCCTTTAGGGTGTTGGAGTCCTTTGTATAGTACTGCCATGACTTTGAGCAAGAGCTTCATACTCCTTTTGAAATTTATGCTGACAGTTTCCCCTTGGACTCCCCTTGTATATGTTAAGTTGTAATTGCATTATCATGAGTTTTGCTTGCCTTATTGAGCTTTATGTTGGCTTCCCTGACTTTGATTATCAGCCATATAGCCCGAGCTTGTCTCATGTCTAGCCAAGCAGAGCCTTTTTACATATCTTTTGCAGCTTGATACCCCATTTTTTACTGGGAGGAGACCTTCCCCTGAGTGTCGTTATCCTGCACATGTGGTCCTTGCATTGGGCATAGGTATGTTTCGCTGCTTGGAACCAGCTTGTTTGACCCCTGACACTCATCTCCTCCTAGATTTGTAACTATAAAGCACTTTTATTCTTTTTCAAGTTTTTCAAAATATCTGAAAAAGTCCAAAAAAATAAAAAAACCCAAAAGCTAGACAGGAACAGATGTTATCTTTGGCAGCAGACGAGTCGTGTCACCTTCAAACAAAGCACTGTATATCACATCCATTGGTTGGGTTAGTAGTTTGACTTTAGGAACTGTACTCGTTACTCTGAGTTTATCTCCACCGACTGGTTAAGCTTCCAGTCTGTATGGAGCCTCTATTGATGCCTCCTGTGTCATAGAGATGTCCCAGTTTTCATATCGAGTCCATGTTGCCTACCTTAAGTCACCATTTTCCTTTATGCTCTTGTTCGAAGGAAGTTGAAACCTGAGTCGGTCATTCCTCAGTTGTCTTGACTTTACATGTTGGCCATTCCCAACACTATTACTGGTTCGTGCACATCTTGTTCGAGTCCTTCCACATTATACATCGTTGTTGAGTACCTCGTGTTGGTTGATGGGGGATGCCTTAATGCCCTCCTTCCAACGGATTCCATCCCATCGACTTCAGATCATTTATTCTGGGATAGGAGTCTAGAGTCATTTGAGTTCCTTGAGACTTACAATCATCAGTGGTAGGTTTTCTCTCCATCGACAGTTTTGGGAATACATCGATGTCCCCTGATCGATGGATTCTTCCAAGTGTTCTACCTCAACACATCTATTCACACTTGTTAGATTGCACTCTAGTACCTTGATTCCTATTTTCATTATCAGTGGGTGATCTCGCATCTGCTAACGGTATACATTAATGGTCAGTAATCAAACGATGGACTACTGTGTTCGACCTCGACACCTCTATTCACATAGTAGGACATGTACTCATAGCGGTTTGTGTAGAAGACTTTCTAGCTTGGCGACATTCCACATATGCTACCTCCTTGATCGTGCCAGTGTTCATGAGATTTTAGCTCTCGTGATTTGATTCTAGTGTATGTCAAATATCTTTAGCCATTATGGAGATCTTGATCCATTATATATCTTCAACCATTATGGAGATCCTGATCCATTGTATGTCTTCATCATGAATATTCTGATTTATTATATATTATACGTGGCGATGACCACACATGTCACATTTTGTATATCATGCCTATTCATGGCCATTGTACTCTTATGTATCTGGGACCGTTATATGTATTTGCAGTCATATGCAGAGATTGATTATTGTACTATACTGATGGATGGATGGTTCTTCCACCTGGTTCTTCATCACTCCACTTCTGGGATGGATTTATAATGTATTTCGACCATCATGTTACCCCTCTGACCTCACACATTAGGGGGCATCTATTACAGCTGATTTTACCACACATGGTTGAGTACATATTCATGGCCTTCCCCTTCCCTCTGCAGACTCTTTGGACCCCATGGACTAATATTAAACTTTGATGTTTCCAAGTTCATCCCTAAAAATACCTGTTTATTGTTGTACACGACTTTTAATCCCATACTCGCGTATATATGCAGATATTGACCTCAAACCCGCGTACATCGGGATGTGTGCATAAGTCCAAATATTTTTGGAGTTTTCCTTGATGTGTGTCCGAACCACTTGACTCTTGGCCTTCCATATTCCTCGAGATCGATTGGATTTGACCCTCCATTATCCCTTTGGAGTGCTATAGAAGGAATCCCTTGGATACATTAAAGGAGAGGAATTGAAGAGCAATGAAACTATAGTCCATTATTGCCGTAGCTTGCTTATACTTGAGTATGCATCCCTTTGTCCCTTTGGAGCATTTTGTGTTCTTTCCAAGATTGCCTTTGCTTGTGATCTTGCTATCGAGAGATGGAGGATTGAGGTGGTGGAGGACTTAGTTTCTTCGGTTCGCAAACGTGCCGACAGAGGTTGTCACTTGTGTAATCTCAAATTTGATTAATAGAAATATCTTTTCCTGTCCAACAATGTGCATTTGAATTAATATTGAATCCACGGATATGTTTAATTTCTTATACATTGTTGATTATATATGCTAGAGTATATCTAACACCATATTATATAGCATGCTTGTCTTGTTTACTGTTGTTGAGAGTGAATTGCTAAAGCAAGCGGGATTGGAAGAAGCTCAATGAGGATCTACTTCAACTGTCCGGAATAAGGTACGACCCATGATCCCTTAGTGTTAGATATTTAGTTTCTCTTGCATATGGGAAAGGATTGATTTCTGCGGTTTATCTCTCTGTTGTGGTACACCCCAAGCCATAGGAAGTTTCTCTTCGTAACAAATACTATCTTCATCTAAGTTCCTTTATTAAAAAGAAAATGGAAAATGAGCCTACATTAAACTTTTAAACTAAACTAACAACATGCGACATTTATTTATATACATATTATCCTACACTACCTAGGAAGAAAGGAAACTATTTATTCAAGTGTAAGAACTTTTCCAATGTAACCATGTGCGGAGCGGAGTAAGAAACATACCCATATCCAAATATGAAAAGGTTACTTCAATGATTACCTAGATATGAGGAACCAACCGACCTATTTGATTTGGCATCAAAAAGTGTTGAAGGAGAGAATGATATTGTGACCTAACAAATACTTGAAATCATGTCTCAATGTAATCTTTATGCTATTGGATCTCTTCTTTGTTTTTGATGTAGAGGTCACGAGTCTCTTTCAAAGTTGTCTCATTGTACTTCGTAATGGACAAAAAGTCTAAATTTGGTGATATCGGATGCCAACAATTATTTAATTTATGGTTCGAGCATTTCTTCTTCTCCTTGGATCTCTTCCTCATGTTGACTAGGAACTAAATCCTCATCTTGTAGTTCATGGATCCTTTGCTGCTTCCAGAGATATAGACTCGTTCTTTCTCCAGCAAGTTTGCAAATTATTTAGTTGGCTTTAGAATTTATGCCCACACAAGTATTAGTACATAGGGTTCTTACAACACCCACAATATTCTTATGTTTATTTTTTCAATGTTTTTAATGAAACAATAAATCAAAACTATCTAACAAAAATGAAATATACACTTAAAGCAAAAATACAAACCAAACATGTCTATTTGGTGAGGAACATTCTGAAAAAATCACGATTTTCCACTTGCATGAAGTAAAACACACTTGATCAAACTTTCATAAAAGAAAATCAAACTTGCATGAAAGGAACAACAAGGCTTCAGAGCAACCCCACTAAAGTTGATGCATCGAGATAGAATCCCTTGAAGTCAAGACGCCTTTGTGTCTTACTGTTAATCTCCTCCCCCGAGTTATGTAATTTGAAGGCAAACTACCTACCTAGACTTCAACCCCTTTCAACACCTCCTCGACAATGACGACAAAAATGTCCGTAAAAATATATGCTAAATTATTCGACACTTATTTGTCAACCTAGGGCTCGTAAGCTTCGAGGTGTTGACACTGTAAGTGCAGGATCGAAGGCCAGCATAATATATTCTAACATAACCTAACGTTGGCAAACACATTTTGATTGCGAAAACAAACCACAAATTACCATAATAATTTTTCTATTCCTATTTCAACGTGCAAAGATTTCTATTCTACAAACTAACTTCAAACTACAAACTAATTACAAATTAAAACTATTTTTTAAAAACTAATTACAAATTACAAATTTCAAACTAATTACAAATTTAAACTAATTTCAAATAACAACTATAAAATTACAAATTAAGTACAAATTATAAACTAATTTCCAATCATATACTAAATAAAATAACAACTCTAAATTTTATAACTAACAAACTAATTTAAATGCAATTACAACCTAATTTTATAAATTCAACTACCAACTAATTTTAAAATGCATATACTTTATTGGTCTATCAAATTTAACATTAAAAATAACACAACACACACTTTATAAGTTTGAAGAAAACATCATTAGAGGAAATTTCAACTCAAAATGGGCCTCCTAAAATGAACTAATAAAATAATAGTTAAAATAATAAAATAATATTTATTAATTTTGGAGGAAAAAAAGAAAAAAACTACTTTTTTATTTGTATTTTTGACATATCTCCCTGTGTTTTTACTCAAATTTCGATCCGAAGAGCTCATTGGATGCGGAATTAACGAGTACTCACTCGGCATACTTTTGACGGACCCTGCTACCCCAAAAACAATAAATACCTGAAAAAATGGAATGATGACATCATCATTATGTTTTTTCAGGTATTTATTGTTTTTGGGGTAGCAGGGTCCATCAAAAGTATGCCGAGTGGGTACTCGTTGGATGCGGAATTTAGTTCCGCATCCAACGAGCTCTCCGGATCGAAATTTGAGTAAAAACACAGGGAGATATGTCAAAAATACAAACAAAAAAAGTAGTTTTTTTTTATGATACCTATCCCCAAATTTATATTAAAAAAGTGTTTAAGACCTATACGGTATTTCAAATTTAAAGCAATTTCATTGGCTAACACATGATGACATGGAATTTGAATAAAAGTTAAAATGCCCATTTTGAGTTGAAATTTCCTCTAAAAAATTACAAATTAAGTACAAATTATAAACAAATTTTTAATCATATACTAAATAAAATAACAACTCTAAATTTTATAACTGACAAACTAATTTAAATGCAATTACAACCTAATTTTATAAATTCAACTACCAACTAATTTTAAAATGCATATACTTTATTGGTCTATCAAATTTAACATTAAAAATAACACAACACACACTTTATAAGTTTGAAGAAAACATACTATATAAACATCTAAACCAAATTATCATAAACATCTAAACTAAAACGCACATTTATATACTCAATAAAAATTAAAACAAGATCTATGGATGTCCATTTTTTAAACTATAAAAATCCATAAAATCCAAGTTTTCAAACTATGAATTAAGATCGAGATCTATTGTTGTCAAAATGTTAGACACTAAACTCTCAACACATCTACAAAGAACACATATGGAGTCCTGACAGTTTATCAAAGGAAGATATTGAGGGGCAAAAGGAGACCCATTCAACTAAACAAAAGAGATTCTTGGTGGGATACTCATATGATATCATGATCAAGGCTCAAGAAGAGTAAACTCATCCATAGAAGGGAAATGAGTAGAGCCAAAGCAATGGGACATACTCATCCATAAAAATAACTCGATAGTATATCTCCCAATCATCTCTCCATCAAGAAATTCCAAAAAAGATATATTTCCCATATCTAGTGTAAGAGCTTCCTTGGATAAAGCATCAACACTCGAATTGTGTTCCTTGTAGATATGCGAGAAATTTATTGTGAGAAAGGAGTATTTCAGATGATAATACATTCACACCAATTAACCATATCAATCACATTCAGGTATGTCTCCATCTTTTCCCATTTAATCAGCATTTGTGAGTCCCCCCAGACCATGAGAGAGGGTAATCCCAACATTGCAACAAAAATACAAGAGGGACCATAGGACCGAAATTTATGCTCGAGTGTTTGTGTTGTATCCAATACCCAGCTTGGCCTTGAAAAATTGAGTTGGACTGATATGGAGTGTGAACCCAGAGCCACCTGCACATGATGTTGATGCACCATCAAAAAACCCCAAGGGGTGAGTAACCTCCTGAGCAGGACCAATATTCTGAGGTCGGGAAAGGTTTTCCTCAACAGGAAAAGAAAGAACATAATCTAGGATCCATTTGCAGACTGTATCCACCTGGGGGATAACACCATCAAAGATAGCAAGGTTTCAGGTATTCCAAATGCACCAAATATAAAAGGAAGGTAGATACAGGAGAGAGTGGGACTGGGCAATCCAATGATTGAGATTTACCAAAACAGAGTGGTCATTCCAAATTAAAGGCATCCCATGTCTGGAGCTAAGAACATATCTAACAGACTAAGAAAAAGAACATGTGATAAATAGGTGATTCACAGACTCCTACCCCATTTTGCACAAACAACAGTAGCGAGGACCCATCCATCCTCATTTTGAAAAGTTATCCCAAGTACAAATTTTGTTCCCCACACACATCCAGATAAAGCATTTGATTTTTAGTGGAATGTTCCAGTTCCATAACTGCTTGTATTGCCAGCTTGTAGAATACTCTAAGATACTATTAGCAATAAAGTTGTAAGCAAGACGTGTCGTGGCCTCACCATTAGCTTTGTTCTACATCCAAATGATGCTGTCCTTGGACGAATTGAGTATGATGCCACCATGGGTGAGGCCCTTGATATATTGATTCCATTCATCTTTCCATACCTCACCCAGATCGAGGTCCTCTGTAGACAACCAATAGAAAGAGGAAACCGTGTTACCACGACTACAAGCTTGACTGAGTCTGATAATACCATAGTCTCGGAGATAGTCAAGGAGACCATAAGAGGGAATAAAGTCCGAGATCATACCAACGATATGATCGGAACCCAATAAGATAGAAGAACCATTACCAACAAGAGATCCAACATAGCTGCATATCCAAGGGAGAACACGAACAAACCCATTCCAAATATAGGAGATATTATGCACAGAGAAGCTGGAACGTCGGAGCCAGGATTCCCAAGGAGCACCTTTTAGATATTTTGTTTGTAGTGCCTGGTTCCAAAGTCCATTGCTCTTCATAACATACCACAAACTGTTAATTCTAAGGGATAAACTGAACCACCCCAAGTGCTTGATATTCCAACCACCCTTCTTGAAAGTCCTCAAGATAATTTTCCAATCAACCAAATGAATCTTATGATGATTTGTAGTCCCTCCCCATAGATAGGAAAAATGTACTGTCTGAGTCTATTAAGATTGGATGTGGGGAGTCTGGCCAATGAGAACCAACAGGAATGGATTCAGAATAAAAAAAACCCGATAAGTACCAACCTGCCACCAAGGGAGAGGAATTTATGAGTCTAGTGACCCAACTTTCGTTCAAAGATTTGGGTAATCCAACACTAGTCATTTGCCACATACCCCAGGGGTTTTAAACAGAAGCCCAGGTATTTAAACCCCTTATAAATCAAATCCATCCTGTAAGGAAGTATATCAGTGATGGACTTGCTTATGTCTTCAGAAATATTGTTCGTGAGAAAATAAGGTTTCTCCAAACTTATCCTCACACCCAAAGCCACACAGAAAAGATCAAGGATAATTTTATATTCCTTCCATTCTTCAACAGTTCCCATACCAAAAAGAATTTCATCATCGACGAAGAGCAAGTGTGAGAAGGCAAGGGAGGGAGAGAGTTTATATGAGCAATCTTACCATTAGATTTTGCTTTACCAATCATACGGTTGAGCCCTTCAATAATCAAAAGGAAAAGGATAGGCGAGAGGGGAAAACCCTGCGTAATACCTCTAGAAGCACCAAAAAACCCCAAGGGAGAGCCATTGATAAGGATAAATAATTTTGCAGAGGAGACACAAACCATGATCCAGTTGACAGTCAACAAGGGAAGACCAATTTGAAGGANGAGGTCCAATTTACATAGTCAAAGGCTTTGGATAGGTCGAGCTTAAGAACCAAGGCTTCCAATTTTTTAGTTTTAATGGTATGTAGGATCTCTTGAGTAATCCCAATAGGCTCCTGCATCAGTCTATTCTTTAAGAACCCAAACTGTTCAATGGAGATGGCCTTTGATAAAATAGGCTTCAGTGTGGAGGAGATAATCTTTTTAATGAGTTTATAAATAAGGTTACAAAGGGAAATAGGTCTAAAGTATGCAAAGGTCTTTGGATGATCAAACCTAGGAATAAGGGTTAATAAAGTGGCATTTAAAGACCCACACACTCTACCTTCCTTTCGAGAGAGATCAATAGCCTTTAATAGATCTAGCTTCACCAAATCAAAGAATAATAAAAATAACTCCGCTCGCCAACCATTAGGGGTCAGGCTGCGATATTTTTTGAAACTTTTCAGTGCTGACTCAGTTTACCCCGAGGAAACTTCTGCATCCATGTTCTCCACATCCTCATAATACAAGAAAGAAGGGAAGAGTTGTATGACCCTCAGTTGCGCAGAAATAGGTGACATGCCATCATCCACGAAGAGGGAGGAGAAATGCTTAACCCCCAAATATTTCAGTTGATCCATCCCACTAACAGAACCATTATTGTTGTCATAAAGTTCCCATATATTGTTATGATTCCTCCTAGTTGAGGCAAAATTGTGCAAATATTTAGTGTTTGCATCCCCCTCCTTTATCTAGAGAGCCATACTTTTAAGGCACCGAGTAAGGGCACCATGATGTAAGAGTTTCCTATGCTCACATTTGATGGCTGAAATCCTATCCATCACCTGGTAAGGAAGAATGCCTAAGAGGTAGCAAGAGAAAATATGTTGAGCCTCCTTTTCCAGATCAACCAGAGCCTGGAGTTGAGTTTCCTTTTGTTTTTTTCCCATAATTTAAACTCACCCTTGAGTCTTTTGAGTTTGTGAACCAGACAGGAAATGGCATCATAGTCCTGTAAGGAGACCTCAGATACCCAAGATGAATGAACAAGAGCCAAGAATTTCTATGAAAGGAGTCAAGCCCTATTGAACTTGAAAGGGAAGTTCCTTTTGTAGTCGACATTATCCCACTCAAAACATACAGGGAAATGATCATAAATAACCGACTGGTGAATCCAAGATCGATATCGAGGGAAGTAGGACACCGGTGAGTCTATGATAAGAAACCTATCTAATATCTTGCTGATACCTCTATCACCAACCCTACCATTACACCAAGTAGGGCCAATACAGGTCGGGGCAACATCAACCATACTGGTACTGGTCAACAAGTGTGAACAATAGTGACAAAGAGGATCCAACAGATCATTCTTGCCTCAAATCTCAGCGTTCGAAAGGGGAAAATTAAGGTCACCCGCAATGATCAAATTAGGGATCCTGAATAAACCATCACTTACAACAGAGTCCTAAGAGTGTCCTGTGATGATAAGGACCATAGCAATTAATATAGGAGAGTTCCAAAAGGAAGTTCCTAAGATTCACCATGACCAGGATACCATAGCGAGAAACATAAGCTTTACAATGGGAAACATATGGATCCCAAGAAGTAAGGAGGCCTCCTGAGAGGCCCATAGAGTTCGAAGCACAGTATTCCCACCCAGGACGAATTTTCACAAAAGATAGGAGAACTTGTACATGATTACACATGCTTTAATGGAGAAACACCATGTCTAGCTTGATAGCAGAGAGAAGAAGATCAAGGCTTTTGAGCTTGGCAAAGCCTCTAAAACAACATATATTGAGGGAGAGAAATTTCATTAGGTAGCCAAGCAAGGGGGAGACTCTGATCTAAGTACACCATAAGAGGGAGGAGGTGGGGGAGAATGACAAGAACGTGCTAAATCTTTGATCCTGGGTGAAGGAGAGGGTGAAACCTGTTACACCGAAATCTTGTCACCATCATGTTATGATAGGTCCTCCTTGGTCTTCTTCAATCCCTCAAAGTTTATCCCAGAAGAAATGAAAGATAGAACAATACTCCTTTTATTTTTCCTCATATTGAGCAGGTAACACTCTTTCCCCATAGACAAAAGGCGTTACCCAACTCAGCAATGCTCCTGATACATGAGCAAAGGGAGGTGCCACTACCTTTATCCTTAATGCAAGAAGCGTTACCCCCTTAAAACCATATGTTTGCTTCATTAAAGGAGCGGTGCTCGAGTTTTCAAGGCAAAAAGAGAAGCTTCAAGAGGATTCTTGAAGCTTTCCTTTGTGGAGCCTCATCCCTATGGTTCAGGACCACCTGGAGCTCGAGATCCTCCCTTTTTGTATCTTATATCCACATCACCCATGAGATCCTCAACCATTCATATCCTCCCATGCCTTTAAATACTGGCTCATCCCCCATGGGAAGGAGGAGGAAGAAGTGTGTTGCATAGCCACACTCTGCCAAAATAATTCTTGAGTCTTTAGAGGCAAGGTGAAGCTAGAGACAAAAGGGTTATTGGATGGGACTCTCAACACCAAGGCACCAAGGTTGTAGTCTTTCCAATTATTGATAATAAAGAATGTTTTCTCTTTCCCATATATGTTGTATCATGTGTATGTATTGCTTAGATCCTTGGTCACAAGCATAGATCCAATTTTTATATCTTGTATGCTATCACTTTCTATTGTATTCTTCTATTTGCAGGAAAACAGAGGAAAAAGCTTCAAGGATAATGAAGAAATCCGTTATTAGAAGAAGCATGGCAGTCCATTCAAGTGTTTAAACAGATTTAGGGAGAGTCTGACATTCAGGTTCATAATTTGTTCTAGATCTGAATCATTCACACGAGGGAAACAAGTCCTATCCGCAGGAGGTCTGAATTTTCGACAAACAAACCCCCAAGGGAGATCCTCCTCGAAACATTCTTATTTTTTTGCAATTTCCTAATAGTGACATTGGCATGGAGGACAGAGTCCAAGGGTAGCGTGGAGGGTGTGATAGGGGATTTATTAGAGAAAATGCTGAGGGTTTTGAGAAGAGAAGAATTTGTGAAAAAAGGTTCAAGTCTTGGGCTGTCAAGAATGGGGGGAGAGGGTGAGGAGTGAGAGCCATCAAGAGGTGGGAAATTTACTTCCGAGAGGAAGGAGGGAACTGACAGTGAGGGGGCAGAGGGAGAGGAGATCATAGGGTAGATTGGATCCAATAAGGGGGAGTGAGTGTCCTTTGTCGGGGAAAGAGCAACAACAACCAACCTACCGGGGTTCAAAGGAGCTTCTAGGAGAACAGACCCCGTTGAACCCAATCTATTAAAACAAATATTTTTTCAATGTCCTCAATATAATCCAGTTCCCACCTTGAGAGGTATTCATAAAGGGTGGGAGAAGTAGAGGAATACATAACAGAAAGTGGCGAAACATCCAACCCCACAGCCTGTGGCTCGAAAGATTCCAAAGGTGGCTCTTGACTACCCTTGCCATGCCCCTGGCGAGAAGAGCTGTGAAGTAAAGATGGGAAACGACGACAAAGATGTTCTGTCTAATGACAGAAGTGATAGCGAAAGGGTACCCCAACATAATCCATCCGTTGTATGTGAACATGATCATCCAAAATAATATCCAGTGCAACAGAAAACCCGCAATAACATTGAGTTCCACCAATACCCTAACTAAGCGCTTGTCCAAAGAATGGAGAAAATGCTCGTCCAGGGCCACAAACCTCCCGAGAGAGTTGGCTATGCCAACAACAACATCCTTGCTCCACCACTGAAGGGGAAGTCTAGGTAACAAAACCCACAGATGGTGCGTCACCACCTTCTCCCATTCTGGATTGAATCCCGAGTGACACCTACTAAGGACCAATGAACCAGAGTCCACTGGCCAGAGCGAACTGAGGATCTGAGTGGCATCCTTTTCATTAAGAAACAAGAAAACGAACCAACCATTGGAAAGCTTGTTGATGGTTGGGATATAGTCAATGAGTGGCTTCCAATTTTTTGTAGCCCACTCAATCCATCCAACTTTTTCCAAGCTACGATATTCCAGGAGCCCAACGAGTGCACGGTGACACAACATCTCCAGCTTATCTAAGAAAACATCACGACCCAAGACAAAGCTTCATTTTTCTTCCAGAGCCTTGATAGCCTTGTGTTTACGACGGGTTTTAAACGGGGGTGGGTCACCATCAGCACCTGCGTGGGTGTCTATGCCCTGAGAAACTACCATCCTAGCCGACACAAAAGACTAGTGTCGGAGACCTCAACAAGACCTCAAAAGAAAAAGGTGTGTGCCAAAAAGGCAAAACACAGAGGTCAAGTTTTCAAAACTGAGCACCTTTAGTAATCATCGAAAGTTCCAAGGAAACAATACCCCAAAACCCGTAATGGGATACAAAAAAGAGAAAAAACTAGAAGTTAAACCCTAGTACAGAACATGGTTCACGAAAAAGAGCATACCCTAAAGTGAAAAAGGTAAAGGGATCAAAACTGAGCACCTTAAGTAATCATCAAAAGTGCCAAGGCGACAAAACCCTTGATAACCGGAACGGGATACAAAAATCATGATAAAAAAACCAAAATCTAGGGAAATCAGAAGTTTCCAAGAAGAAAATTCAATCCCAAGTACAAAAGCTACTAGACTCGACAGGACATCAGGTGAAAAGTTCACAAACCCAATAGCAGAAAATTACGTGGAGAAATAATAAGATAAGGTAGAAACCAAGCAAAGAGGATATGAAACAGCTCGCACAGAAGTCCAGAGTCTCCCATACATACTACTGGTGATAAATGTGGATCAGTGCAAAAAGAAAATGAAACCTCATAAGATTCAACCAGGAAAAAATAATAAAGAACCCCCTATTCCCACTTTTTTTATATTGCTGGTACTAAGTCCTCGTGAAAGGGACAAGCTCTATACTAGAAGAACGCCGCCGTGGACAACGAGATACGAAAACTCCCAGGCATCGGAGACAAGCTCCAGTCTGAAGGCATGAGAAGACAGAAACAAAGTAATAAAAAACACTGCCGTAGAAATCTAGGAATCGATGATAGACCCAAGTCCAAAGACGGGTAGTAAAGAAACACATAATAAATTAAGAAAGAACACAACGCATCTGGAAAAATCAGATTAAACCATAAACACCTACCAGGAACCAGTAAATGAAGTCGCCTATAAGTTACCCAGGGGAGAGTCATTCCTGAAATGCCAGAGCTGTGTAGCCGAGACGCTGGAGGACGTGCCACCATTGCACCATCCTTCCAGTAGCTAGGGTTTTCTTAAGCACTCAATGATGAGGTTTGAAATAGTATGACACTCGAACCCTAGTTTTTTATTAATCTGAAATGGTACCTCACACAATCAAAGACCGAGTTTGCGCAGTGTTCCATTCAATTTGACAAGGTGTTTGATCACTGTGGCAAAAAGTCAATCTGTAAATCCCAAAACAAAATTAACATAAAGTGCAATGGTAATTTATTTGTTTGTTTATGCCACAGTCAACCTAACATTCCATTAGTCTTATGTTTTAAGTGGCATAACAAATTGACTTAATTACCATGATTAAATAATTACCATTTGTTTTATGGTTTAATAATTACCAGGATTTAAATTGCCGATTCACATAACAATTTTGTTTATATATATTTTAAATTTAAAACAATTTTTATCAAAAGGTAAAATAATATTTTTCAATGCATTATTTTTTTTCAACTTATTTATTTGTTTAAATTTAAAATAATGTAAAGTAGTGAACCAAAGCTTATTATCAAGTCATAGCTCTAGTTATGCTTATGTAGGTTAGTTATGCATATGTAGGTATTACGGGACCAACAAAAACTAAATGACAAAAATAAGTCATGCCAATGAATCAATTCATCATCAAGCCTAGTGCAGAACTCGGTACCAAAACAAGCGTTGAAATACCAAAAGTAAATTCCCACAAAAGGAATATAGATGATCGGAGGCCTAAGGTCAATAATCAGTTCATCATCATCAAAACCATATATATTACATTATAAATAATAAATTAAGCATATTTTAATTTTATTTATTTTAATTAAAATAGTAAAGTAAAAGATAAAATGTTTAAAGATGAATGTATTGAATTATGGGTAAATGTGATGCCAAAATGGCGAGATACAGTTAAAGAGAGACACAGTTTTAGGAGCCCAACAAAAAAGCCTAAAAAAAAAGAATGTCATATTCCAGTGGAGGAGATGACTGTCACGTGGCGTGCAACTACGTTCCAAGCACATTAAACTTATCTATGCAAAAAAGTGACATATAAGATGTGGACACTCATAAGGCATGTCTCATTTAGTAACGATTTCAAGAAATTGCCACAATAAGTGTAAAGGTGAGAATGTGAAAGCGATAAGCAACGTATGCAAACAACAGTGGGAATTAAACTCGATAGCGCAAGTAACGGTCTACGATGCAACAACACAAGTGAAACAAAAAAGTGTTGGGATCCCCTATAGTGAATGGCTAGAAATAGATGAAGAAGAAGTCATATGGCTTCAACACATAGTCATGATGGGGCTAATAGGAACTTCCACATAGGGACTAAATGAATAACAAGGGTTCTATCTAGGGTGCCCTATTTGGTAGGCTCTATCACACAAATTGCGATGTTTAAAAATGGAGTGTTAATATCGCAATTTGGTGAAGGTCGATCCTAAGACAAATCGAGTTATATTGGCTCATAATGCATGTGCAACGGTATAATGGACCTATTATATATGCCAATTGAAATATTATTACCCAAAGTTCGAGGAGCGTCATCGAACAAGCACTTCATACTTTGACAATTTATAAAAAGACAAAAGTGATACTACACCAAGTGTTATTAATCGATATCCTAGAAAAATAATATCCTAAAGTTTATTAGGAACTTTTACAAAATATTTGAACCAGAAAGATTTAAAAAGTGAAAAGATATGCCATTTGAAAGTCAAATTTCTTTTTACCCCAAAATTTTACCAAATTTACCATTTTACCTTCTGAGATTTTAACTCAAGACTGTGGGAGATTGGACAATCGGATTTCGGAGCCGTCACCACCAGGTTCACTATTTCTCTCTTGTATTTCTATTGATGTCGTTAATTTTTTTGTTTTAATCAATTTTATCTTGATATATTTATTTATTTTAAACATCCTACGTGCATTTGTGGGTTTTCTCCTTACATGTTGCGTATATTTCATTATATTTACGAATTTTCATTGTATTGGTCATTTATATATTTACCCTATACACCACTGTAAAGAAAGCAAGTAGCATATGCACACATGATTTTTATAAAAAAATGTTCGTCAACTCAAAACCAAACAAATCCTTTCAATTTGAATGTGTAGGACAACGTAATGGCTATCTAGTGGAGATAAAGGGAGCATGAATTGATTTACTAGTTGGTTGTGAACGACCAAGGGTCGTTGGATGCACTCTAAAATTGTGGGTTATTGAAGTTTTTCCATTGTGAAGACATGCGAGGACAACGACAACTCCTTAATCTCCTTATCCAATATTGTGAACCTTAATGGGAATCATTCATGCTTAATGAACGAATCCTCACCACAAAATCAGAAGACATATATTCCCTCATTGGATTGTCTTGCTGGGAGAACAAGCGAACCTCAAAGCAGGAGTACATGGAGGCTTGGTAGTGCAAGAGTCTTTTGATTCCTATTGTAGTGTGGATATCGAGAAAGTCGACACCCAAATTTAGATAGAGAAGATAGTGATCCGTAGTCTTAAAATCATAGTCTTGAGTATTACAAGGGTTGATGGGTTGACATCAACACACTTGGCTTCTCAAGTCTATATGCACTATGTTGTTGAGTGCTTGAGGCTAACTATATTTGATTGGTGCACAATTTTGTTGGGTAATGTCAAGTCACATTTGACATTATGTAAGAGAGGTGCCCTAAAGAACTTTGGATATGGCTCTCTTTTAGTATCATTTTTCATGGAGAGAGTTCTTGCCATGCACCTTCGCCCTATTTTTCCGCCACATAGTTTACAAGAGCCTTGCATGAATGTTTGGGGAGACATGATGTGAAGGCTTGGAGGACATATCTTCAATGCATTAAATGATGAGTTTTTTATTGGCGAAAGAGATAAGTGATCACCTTAATATTATCTATATGAACTTGTGGGTTATTAGAACGCTACCCGTCCTCCAAGCGCGCAGTTGGGTGACATAGGTAAAAAGATTTTTTGAATTTTTATTTTTTAGAGGTAATTTTTTGTGTGTGAAGTCTATAACAAAATAATATTATGATACATACTTGGGTCCAATTCGACCTGTAGGTCCATGACACAAGAGGATTCCCAGAGAGGAACATGCAAAAGAATACAAGGCCACTAGAGTTATTAGGAGTGTATAGAGGAACATGAAGGAACTGACCATCTGAATCCCCATGTCACATACGGAGGATCTCCCCGAGCATATACAAATGTAATTTATGGGTGTTCTTGATCCTTGGGTTTATCTTCTCTGATGAGTGGCTTCTCTGGTAGTATGTTACTAAGATGTGCATGCCAAGATGGGCCCAATGCATATGAGAGACATATTTTGTATTTGGCTCAAAATCTTGGTGGATTCACACAATTTGTACTTTGAACTTTATGTAAATCATATGATTATTAGCCATAAAACTATTAGTCACTTTTATGTACACAAATGTTTGTTGTAACATTCCCTTCACCTAATCTGGTCAAAAGGGAGGGGACATTAACTAAATTTGGGCCTTCAAATTTCTCCCCTTATCCAAATTATGATTTTACAATATTTAAAAGACGTGTATAGATGCATAAAGAACATACAAAATGGAAATAAAATCTGTCCACACACATCTACCAGGAATATACAAAATCAATCATCACATGCATCGATTAAGAACATTGCACATTAAAATAGAAAATAATACTTATCTTTATCCAATGCAACTCCAAGCAACTAGTTTTGTAAGAGCAATTTCCACCCAACTATAGGCACTATCTCTAGCATATACTCTTTCTACTGAGAGGCCACCCCCAAGCTTGGATTTGAGGACACCAGGGCAAATGAAACACCTACAAGCTTCTATCTCTCTCTCAAACCACAACCCGTTCTACTCTCTATGCTTATCCAAATGCCCATATAATGTTCTACACGATCTCACTTAGCCATAACAACCTTGGCTCCAATAATACCCGCCCCACACAACACCCTTCTAGGCTTAGGCGTTCCCTTCATTGATCCACAGTTCTTTTGGGCGATCCATATTGCCAGGTGCTTCCAATATGTGTATAGAAGGAGACCAACCTACTATATATTGTTGGAAAACCACCTGTAGCATTAATTTCTACCTTCCCAAGCTCTTGTGAGCAACATAACTCAATGGGTAAGGGTTCCTAGCTTGCCCAACCTCTGCGCTCACCTACAACTATCTATTTTCCCTTCCAAAACTGCAGTGTTGTCTATAACCGACCTAGATCCAAATCCTAGGCTCTATCAAGCGTCGAGAGGGATCAAATCTCTTGAGGTGCAAACCTCTTCTTAGGTATTGCACTCAAGGAGCTATCAACTTTGTTGTGTCCTATATATAGCCATTGATTTGATTCAAACCAAAAGACACATCTTTTTTTTAAGGTCGACATATACTATTTTTATTATTAATATTTAATATTATTTATGCTCGAGATTAAATATTTTTTATTTTGTTAAGAACGAATATTACAACATCTCCCCCTTACATGGTTTTAAAACCATGTGCAAGGCCCTCCTGAAACCATAGGTTGTCTAGGAGGCCCTGCACATGGTCTTAAAACCATTTGCAAGGCCCTCCTAAAACCATGCATTGTTTAGGAGGCCTTGCACATGGTCTTAAAACCATTTGCAAGGCCCTCCAAAACCATGTACAATAAAACCATGGATTGTTAGGAGGCCTTGTACATGGTTTTAAAGCCATTTGCAAGGCCCTCCTAAACCATGTATAATAAAACCATGGGTTGTTTAGGAGGCCTTGCACATGGTTTTAAAACCATGGGTTGTTTAGGAGGCCTTGCACATGGTTTTAAAACCATGTGCAAGGCCAACATTTTTTTTGTGGATAATTCAATTTTTATTTTTTATTTTTTATTATTTTGTTAGGTAAGAACATTACAACATCTCCCCCATATTGTTTTGGCGGATGATTAAATTTTAAATTTTTTATTGTTTTGATAAAAGTTGGAACATTACAACATCTACCCCATTTTAGGCTGTTTTTGTGGTGGACATTTATTTTGGCCGATAATCAAAATTTTTATTTTTTATTATTTTGTTAGTAACAAACATTTCAACATTGACAAACGTTACAAGATATCTCTAATATCGACAAACGTTACAAGATCTCCCTCATACTGGGTTGTAGAGCGCCTCTCGACGCAATGACATGGCTTCTAACAATAGAAGAAAGTACTTCCAATAGTTGCAAACTCACTTTTGGTAGTTGACAAAATTGTCACAAAAATGTAGTCAACCCCATACTTTAATAACTACATGAAGTGATTTTCCCACCAACTTCACACATGCCTTCAATGATTAGGTTCAATAGTAAAAAGGAGGTAATTTGACTTATTTAAATCACATGAAATATTTTGGATGATTTTTAAGGTTGACACTTGGTAACAAAGGATTTATTCTCCCATAAGTCCCCTTTCCTCTCCCCCCCTGGATGAATTATAGCCCCTCTAGTGCTCTTTTTTTTTTAACAGAAACTAAGAAAAAAATGTATTAAATGGGCTGTGCACATCCATTCAGAACAAAGGTTGCTTGAGAGTACTTTTAGTTAGAAGAACTGAAACAAAACAACGCCAAAAGTAAGGCCATCTAGGGCAGCTGGAGTTGTTACTGTTCTTTAAATTTACAGTAGTGGAGTATACTCTGATGAACTGCTTATTCAATATTTTGCAGAAAAACATGATCAAACCAATTTAATTTAGTCTCCGAATTGATCAACTGGGTGAAGGTGTCTTTCTTAATCCTCCAAACTGCTTGTGTTGGTTTATCCTGAACCTGATTTCCTTGGTCCAAAAGTAATGAATTTTTATCCTTTGGCTGTCTACGGTCATGTGCTCCTCTACTAGTCCTCCATATCGATATCAAGTTGCCTTGCTCATTGCCAGTCCCCGTTGAATAAAGGTTGTTGCATGTTCTTTGTCTTTCACGTTGCTTATTGAGATTCCCTACATTTCCAGGACAACCCCTTTCCCACTCAGTTCAATCGTGCTCTCCACTCAAATTTAATTTATGCACATTCTTTTCCTCTCTGGAATGATTCTCCCATTCCTTTTTAGACAAAGATATAATACAACATAAAAAATTTCCCAATTCAGAGTCATCGCACAGGCAGATAGAGAACCTGAGACATGGTTCCTGAATTCATGATGATTACGTGAAGAGGGTGCAAAGAGCATTGGAGTGAAGCAGAGAGCCCACACGTTCAGCTAAAATCTATTGGGACTGCTGATAAATGGCAAAGAAATATACAACTTGTTGAAGCCAATTCGAGTTGGGAAGGAGCTACGTGACCTTCCAAGGAATCGGTGAGTGTGTAAGGCATTTTGTTTATAATTTGAAGAGTAAACCATGCCATGTCCTGGTTTATTGCAAGAAAACCAATTTTTATTCTTAGGGGATATGTTTGTAGCTTGTCTCTTCTCCATTTAAAATTATTGAACCTTGCGAGAGAGAGGCCCCCCTTGTTTGCCATTGTGTCTGCTTTGGCGTTGTTTTCTCTTAAAATATGGTAGTATTCTGTACTCTCAGGGAGATGAAGTTGTTGGATCATGCTGTGTATCCTTCTGCATTTAATGGATCCCGTAGGATAGCCTGTTCTCATTTTGAGGATCACTTGGCGAGAATCCCCCAATATTATTAGCCTAGTGATGGATTTTGCATCTATCATCTCCAACCCTTGTAGTAGAGCCATCCACTTAGCCTCATTATTATTCTTGCTCCCTAGTCCCCAGGCAAAAGAATTGATTATTTGTCCTCTTGGATTCAGAATAAGACCCCCTGCACCTACCTTCCTTGGGTTTCCTTTTGAGGCACCATCAAAGAATAAAGAGTAGGAGTTCTAATCTTTAATCCATCGAGAGAGATCATCATAGTTTTTTCTTATTTCCCATGGCTGCCTGCTGTTGTAGTTTTTGGACTGAGGGGAAGTCCTCTGGAAGAAAATGCTGCACCACTTGAATACCTGTGCTGGGATATCTTTTGCATCTAGAAATCCCATTCCTCTAGCCGCTAATTTTTCAGGAGTCATCCCAATAATCTTTGCTGCTATCTGATTGATATTAACCTTCTCTCCCTTGAAGATTGATCTATTCCTTTCCAACCAAATCTACCAACATATGTTCTTAGGAATGACATTCCACAACCGCCTTAGAATGGTTTTTTTTTTGGGTGAGATTCCTTGGAAAATTATTGTTCCATACTATTAAAAGTTGTTCAAGGGAGTCTGGAGGTTTGAAAAAGACACAAACGTTATGCAAGATAGCCCTCCAAATTTGTATAGTGACCTTGCATTGAAGAAATAGGTGCATGGTAGTTTCCAAGTCTACTTTACAAAGGGCACATCTGGAGGGGCCTTCTATACCTCTTTTGGTAAGATTGTCTGCCATTAGAAGTTTGTTGTGAATTAGCAGCCATATAAAATAGTTGACTTTTGGAATACAGTATGGATTCTAAACCTTCTTCCAAAGATTTGTTGAAGCGGTAACCAAATTTGTTTGGAGCAGTTTGTATCCCTCTTTAACTGTCTAAATACCATTACTGCCCCACCCAATGGAGTCTTTAGAGCTTTTACTGATGGGGGCCATACCGTGGAGGAGGGGAAGCAAGAGATCAACAGCTTGTTTCAGATGATTGGGAGGTTGCAACAACTTCCATCCAGTCCATCTTCCTTTCCTATCCCAGCTTGATAGATCATAAAGAGTAACGAAACCATTACCAATTTCCCAATTGAAGAGGTCCTCCATGTGAGGGAGAGAAGAGATGGGGGGGTTACCAAGAATTCTATCACCCCAAACCTTGATCTTCTTACCATTACTTGGAACCTAATAGAATTCAGATTGAATTAATTTCAGAGAAGATTTGCATAGCTGCCAGATTGATGTGTCTTGCCCATCCCAAGGATGACAAAGAACTGTGGAACGTGGCTTCCTTATATATTTTTTCCTGATGACCTATTTCCACCAATCCCTACTTCCAGAAATGATTCTCCAAACCAGCTTAGCTCCTAACGCTTTATTAATCTGCTCCAGATCTCTAATGCCCAATCCCCCATTTAATTTTGGGGTCTTAACCACTTCCCATTTAACGAGGTGGAATTTTTTAGATTGAACTTTGCCTCTCTGCCAGAGGAACTTTCTTATTTCCATACTTATGCTGTTTGTGATCTTCTTTGGGGCTAGTACCATTGAGCTGATGTATATGGGGTAGGCGGACATAATTGACTGTATGAGAGTGTCTTTCCCTGCAATATTGAGCCAGCGCGTACCAAGAGAGAGAACCTTGTTTTTTATTTTTTGTATTACTGGTCTCCACATGGCCAATGAGAAATACTTTTTAGTGATTGGTATTCCCAGGTAGTTGAAGTGCGTCCAGTCGAGATTGACTTTAATGTTGAGGATTTAGGAGATATCTATGAGGGTGTTGACATTGCTATGCCACCCATAGATTTGGAATTTATCCAGGTTCGCTTTGCTGCCCGAGGAAAGAAGGAAAAGATTGAGAAACTGCTGGAAACTCCTAGCTATCTGAGTGGATGCCCTTCCCAGCGAGATGGAATCATCAATGAAGAGCTCATGATCCATGGGATGAATCCCTGTTTTGTAGGAGAGGCCAGGAATCATTCCTTCCTCAAGTTGTTTGTTAATTCTTCTGCTCATAGAATCTGCCACCAAAATGTATAGAAACGGGGATAGAGAGCAGCACTACCTTATCCCTCTTTTGGGTTTGAAGAACCAGAGGGTCTTCCGTTAACTAGAGGAGCTATCCAAGGTGAAATTATGCAGGCTTGAATTTGTTTGACAAATATGGGAGGGAAACCAAACTTTTTAGAAACCAGAAAGATAAAATCATGTCTTAGTCTATCAGAGGCGTTGGCCAAATCAAGTTTGATGGCCATTCCATATTCCCTAGTTTTTAGACCGGAATGGATTGCTTATTGGACTAGTAGTATGTTATCACTTATGTGGCGGCCGACTATGAATCCTCCCTCATTTGGAGAGATTAAGGAGGGGATAATAGTTTTCAGCCTGAGAGATAGGACTTTGGATAAATTTTTGTATGAGGCATTACATAGAGAAATAGGTCTGAAACATTTAATAGAGGTGGGATTAGGCTCCTTGGGGATTAAGGCCAAGAAGGTGAAGTTTTTTGCACCTTCCATCCTTCCTTTGGACATCCATGAAATGAGGCAAATCAGATATTTTTTAATGAAGTGCCAACACATTCTATAAAAATGAATGTGGAAGCCATCATGCCCGGGGACTTTGTCCAAATGGAGGGATCAAATGGCCCTCTTAATCTCTTCTTCAGAAATGGGGGCTTCGAAGGCTTCTATATCTTCAGGTTTGACTAGTTGGGGAATGTCTTTGACCATTTCCACCATATCCTCTTGAAGGACTTCCTCTTCATTATTATACAAATTTTCAAAAAAACCCCTTACCTCATTGATGATCTTGGCCTGGTCTGTGGTAAAAGTTTCATCATCCTTTTTGAGCTCCCTTATGGTGTTCCTACGTTGCCTTTCCTTGCACTGGTTTTGAAAAAAAATTGTATTATGGTCTCCGCTGATTAGCCATAGATTCCTAGACTGCAACCTTAAACTTTCCTCCTCTTGCCTGAGAGTGGTTTGCAAAGCTTTTGATTCCATCTAGAGGTGATTAAATCGAAGAGGAAGAGGTCCCAACTTCCCCACAGGAGATAGAAAGAAGCAAATTAGTTTATGATCCGAAACAGTTGAGTAGAGTAGCTTTGATTCCGGGATTGCCAGATTCTTTAAAAGGTGAGGACTAACCAGCACCCTATCAAGCCTGAATGCAATGTGTCTCGGTCCTATCCTTTTATTATTCCAAGTGAATTTACCATTTTTTGGCTTGACATCTATTAAAACCCAATAGAAAGTCAGGTCCTCCAGCCTCTCTCCAAATGTATCTCTGACTTTGGTGCCTCCCCTGTGCTGTTTAGCCGATATAGTAACATTGAAGTCTCCCGCAATTATAAAGGGACATTGCTTTTCCCCTGAGCATTGGTCTTCTAAGGAATTCCAGAAATAATCTTTTTGAGATTGTATGGTAGGGCCATAAATGTTCCCCACCCAGATAGTTTGCTTGCTTTCCTTATCTTTGAGTTCCATAAAGAGTCAGTTCTTATTTTCTATTGCTCAACACATTGTGAATTTGCCTTTGTCCCACCATGTGATGATACCTCCTTATGTCCCTATTGCACTGACTGCTTTTGCTTCACCTTTTGGCTAGATTTTCTTTATTGATGAAAGACTGTCTTTTGCAGTCTTTTTTGTCTCTTGGATGAGGAGGATGGAGTTGGCTTCCATTGTTTTGATTCTTTTCACAACTTCTATTTTCTAATTTCCTCCCAGTCCTTGACAATTCCAAGAGACCAGCTTCATTATTTCCTATGTTGATGGAGCGTCCTCTCCTTTTCCTTCTTTTCTTCTTCAGGGGTGAGAAGGTATTTATTTACTTGTGGGTTTCTTACAAAAAAATATAGGCTGGACTGTTTTCTTGCTGCTCTTTCCCTTGCTGCTTCCTGTTCTCTGAGAGTTTTATTGGATCTTCTTCCTTTTCTAGATTGCGGTTCTGGTTCTTCGTTGGAGTTTTCTGAGACTTCTTCTGATGTTTCCCTTGTCTTAGACCGGGTGCAAGTACCTCCATTGTTAGCGGAGGAATCAGGTCTTGCTTCTGTATGAGTTCAAACCGGAGGGCTTTGAGCCAACTGCTCTTCCATGTCGTGAGAAGGCGAAACATTTGGGGCTTCAACCTCTTTCAAGGTGTTAGTCTCTTCCCCCACCACGAATTCGCCTTCTTCTTTCTCCTCTCCAACAATGTAGTGGCAGATGGGGTAGCTTCACCCATACCGGCACTACCTTAGGGATAACTTTTTCAGGGGTGAAGGAGAGGTCCCATTTATTAAGATACATCCCTCTCGGCCCCATAAAATATGGCCCATTTCTGAAGATAAGATTGCGATCCTCCTTTTTTTCAAATATGAAAGCAAAGTAACCCTTGCCACAGAATATTTGCTGCACTTCCCCTTGGATGAGTGCTCTCCAGTTTTTATTGAGCCATACTTCCACAGATCTGGGGGAGGGCCACAGTCATGTGAATAAGCCAATAAACCCTTTTTCTGATAAGGTAACAACCTTCCTTTTTGAAGCCGTAGAGGAAATATTGACACTTGGAACTTCTGATCTCTTGACAAAACGAGAAGAGGCAGACACACTAGAAGGCAGGGGGGCAGAGGAAGCCACAATCCTTTGAAAGTGCCCATCGAAGTCCTTTGGATCAGGGTTCATGGGGGGGGTCCATGATGTCTGGCAGCCAAGACCGCCCGTGC
The DNA here is from genome assembly GCA_001517045.1 of Pseudotsuga menziesii. Taxonomy (NCBI): domain Eukaryota; kingdom Viridiplantae; phylum Streptophyta; class Pinopsida; order Pinales; family Pinaceae; genus Pseudotsuga; species Pseudotsuga menziesii. The sequence continues at coordinate 765,024 of LPNX010410044.1, read as the reverse complement.
AGGCAAGCCGGCGGTACAAAGGTTTTCAGTTCGATCGTTCGCAGTAGCTGTTATAGCTGATTTTACCAATCCAGGTGAATCACACTTGTATGGCCTTCCCCTGTCCCTTTGCAGACTCCTTAGACCCCTTGGACCATTTTTTGTCCTTTGATGTTGATCCAAATTTATGTGTGAACTAAATGAAAGAACATATACAGATTCATTATAACATACATTTTGCAAAGATAATAGAGATACAGTAAACAAATATTCTATTAAATTGTGGAAATAGAATAGACTGTAATACAATTGCCAGAATGGTGGTAGATATCTTTGAGAAGAGATGTGGCTGCTATGCTCATCCACGCNAAATGAGGCCAAAGGGGCCTATTTATAATAATAATGAGGGTGAGAACCCCAAAAGTCCAAAACGTAACCCTAGAAGATGAACCGTCATAAAGTTTGCGGCCCTAAGGTGGTAAGTTGAACAGTCAACTTCCCGGGGCCATAACTTTTGCATACGATCTCCGATTTGGGTGTTCGATAGCTCGTTGGAAAGGTATATATAAGCTTTACAACTTTTGGTCATCCAAGTACATGCCGATGGCAACTACTTGGCCCCGAATCGCCAAAAAATGTCATTTAGGGCCTCAAAACGGCACTGGAAGTTTAGGACCCGAAAAACTGTAGAAAAATAACTAGGAAACTGCCACAATGGACAATTGTTTTGAGCCAATGGAATAGGTTGGTGGCCATCGATCTCCATCTGGATCAATCCTCCCTCTTTAGGAAGCAATGGTCTCCATTGCGTCGAATCCCGTATCATATCTCGAACTGTGTGTTGAGTTGATCTCCTGGTGCGACATTTGGTGAAGTGAGGAGGCTTCCTTTCTTTGACATAGCGAGTGTTAACAACCCTACCTAGCAGAGGTTCAAAAAAATCATAGTGAAGAAGGGGTAATGGTCATTTATAATACTTTGGTTAAAATGTTTATGGTATGAAAGTATGGCAAGAGGCGAAAAACGATGAGTTATCAAAGAATCTAACGGTGCAGAGTGAAAAGATGGAGATCAACGACCTATATTGTGTCCGCTCTCTAAAATATGCAAGAAGGATAAGTACGTGCGAGCGGTTGATGTAATATATGGATCAACGGTCGTTGATCCACTTGATGAGATCTATGGTCTGTGTAAACTCCACCTTGTGAACCTGCACGTTGGTTAAAACAAAGGAGCCCGGCGGAATGGAGTACATGTCACTTGATCTGACGATGGGGAAATAAAGGCGAATTACATCGACGATCATGGATGAATCCGCAACGGGAACTTGCACGTTTGATAAGACGAGGACGCTCGACGGAATTAGGTACGTGTCGCTTGATCCAATGGCTGAAAAATAAAGGTGAAATAGATCGACGGTCAATGATGGATCCCGAGCGGGAAGTTGCGCGATAGTTGGAAGTAAAGGGCAGTAGCAGAATAAAAACCATTGTACAAGTGGTCGATCGTGGTGCGTTCTGGAGGCAAAAGTGGTTTGGTGGAAACCACCAAAGGGAGCCTCTGGAGTGGGGTCCTATAAAAGCATAGTTGACTTGTTCGGTGATTATTTTATTAGTGTCGGACGATTGAAAAAGACCTGTGTGCTCGTCAACCTTCGACTGTCAATTTCGAACGCACGCAGCCACGGTAACAGGTAAGGCTCAAACGCCCATAATTCATCTATTTGGTTACCATTATCGACTGAAGTATGGACCAAGAAAAGGAATTGCAAGGGTCTGGTGGTATTTTAGATGACCGAGAAGACTATCTAGTTGATAGGGACCGAGGGGTGTGTGACCATTTCCTGTCCATAGGAAGTGTATCAGTCAGTAAAGAGAGGTTGCGGCAGTATAATTCACAGGGCAATGATGTGTTAAATGTCTGTAAATCCTTTTTATATTATTTTGCTGTCGAACAAATTCTGCATTTTCCCGAATTTGCAGAGTGGTGCGCGGTTAATTATTCCCCTTCTCAAAGAGTCATTGTGAGTCAGTCTACGTCTCGAATACTCTGTAAAATTAATGCCAAAGTCATCCATGAAAAACTCAACTTGCCTGACAGTTACCCTGACAGTCGTGAACCTGTAAATGAGTCGATTCTTGTCGAATTGTACAAAAGTTGTGGAACCGAAGTCCGTTGCAAATTCCTATCCAGCATCTTGAAAGAAGGTCAGTCGTTAGATGGTCTCTTCTTGCCTTACCATGTTCATATTTTCAAAAATGAAGTTCAATTAGTGGTATCCCTGGTCTGTCAAATATTAGGTCTTGACGATGATTGTCACGTAAATGAGGTCACCCTTGGTTTTTTGTTAAAAATAAGTTCATTAGGTTCTGAGTCTCAATCGGTTCTTGTATTCAGTCTAGATGAGTACTTGGCAGAAGCAATCCATCTTCAATTAAGTGAATTCCCAAAGGTCAGGTTCTTTAAATTTCAAACTTACTTGTTGAACATGTTGCTGTGTTCAAACGTCACTGAATTACAGTTTTTGAGTACCATCTTCTCTTCTGATTTTCCCAAGCAAATCAACATGTTTGAGTTTGCCAATTCAATCATGTCAGAAATATATAAAATGTTGTTCGATGAAATGTTGCCCCGTGTGTCAGAAGATATGAAATGCCTGATGCAGTCCTCGCCTGAGGATCGAGTTGGATACTGGTTCATGTATAAAGATTCCACTATTTTGAGGATATATGGATTCACTGGGGAACCTTATAGGTTACCCGCTTTCCTTACTCCAAGAATTTTTGCATTAGAATTCATGAGGAAAAGGTTGCACTTAGAGGAAGAACATTTTGGAGCCTTTAAAAAATCTTCAAATATCAAATTCCCTCTCAAGGTTGGCTCTTTTATTTTAAAAAATAAAGGTGCCCTGGTGTTTATTGAAAAGCTGTTGGGGAGCATGGAATTTCAAAAAGAGCCAAAGGAAAATTATGATCCTCACCATATAATTTCCCTGAGGAAGCAGACCAACAAAAACAAACCATTTGAACACCAGTTTATTGAAGGATTGAATGAAACAACAAATCTGTTGCAGTTTATGGAAACTCCAGGGTCCGATGGAGATGCAAGTACTTTACCAGTTATAGTATCACAAGTGACAGAGGGTCCTAATGTTTTGATTAAGAGGAGTCTATATGAAATTGAAAGCATGGAAGTGGATGAAGATGGGTCACACAAAAAGGCAAAATTGTTACAAGTTGGTGGAGTTTCAAGTGAAGAGATTTCTGATGATTTCAAGAGAGTTGCTTTAGTCCCAACAAAATCTGTACAGGTAAATCAGTTTTCTTTTAAAAGTGTAGATGGTTCAGAATCAAGCCCAATTTTCAAGTCCAAAGAGGAACTCAAGGCCATTTATATGGAGAAGCGAAAGCAGTATCTGAAAGAGACAAGGAATTTACTCCCACGGGTAAGGAATTTGAACAATCCAAAAACCTCCTTGATTTCTGCTAGGGATATAGAAAGAAAATGTCACATACCCCAATTTTGTAAAATAATGTTAATTGTTTTTATTATATTTCTGAGACATTATGTTAAATTAATGCTAAGTAGGAACTGATGACTCAGCAGAGTCAACAGAAGTGGAATGTAATTCAGAATATTTTATTATTAATAAATAAATTGTGGAGACAACAGCATGGGAGAGCTGTTAAAAAGAGGTCACTGGTCAAACTGGTGGATGGAACTAGGTGGAGGGAAAAAGACAAGTGGAAACATCCTCAAACACTTCCTAAGTTGCAGGTGGCAACTTCCCTATATTTGGGGTCATGATTCCCCAAGAAAGTGGAATCAGAGCAGGTGGCTCATTAAATGACAACTAACCCAAAAACGACCTAGGCAATCTTTTAAAAGTACTCAATGAAGAGAGCTGAGGCGGCTCAGATATTTTCCAAGAGAGAATTGGTGAATGATATTCAGGAAATTCATTGAGGAAAGAGGGAAAAACAGTAAGGAAGTTGTTCTGAGAGGAATGCTGCAGTAACTTGTTTATTACAGCTTGTTAGCTGGGTGAACTTACTGATGAGTTCTGGATTATTACTACGTTTGAGGATTGGTAACTGATGATTACTACACCTAGTTCCAACTAGGGAGACCAGAGCAAGCTCGGGGGTCCTGAGAAGTCGCTGTTTGAGCGCTCCCCAGGAATTGGTAGGGAGGAACGACCTCCCATTGCTGTTGTTGTCCAAAGCTTAAACAGGTTCTGTCACCTATCTGTCTTTGTTTTTAGTAACTGTGAATGGTTGGATAATATGATAGTAAATACTAAATGGTTTATTTATGAGAGTGTTCTAGTTTACCAGTAATAGAATCGGTTGATGAAAACTAAAGACCACTGTGTTTTTCCACATCTGGTTTTTACCAAACCGTACTCCAGCACAGGGGTAAAAATTATAAACAGATAGTATGATGAGATGGTAGAATAGTAGATTGTTTTCTTTACTTAACATCAGAAGACATTATTTGCTTTACTGACAGCTGTTTATGCACATAGATAAAAACTATTTTTCTTGAACAGTATATCATTCTCAGCAATCCTATTATTTTAGACAAATGTAATAGTTGTACTAAGAAAAAGATAGACTAAGTGTATATGTTGTTTAAACTTTATAATTGTTTTGCTTCCAGTTTGAAAGAATCTAATTTCTTTATGCTGAAAAGACAATACTGACAGTAGAAGTAATTGAATATTGTTTAGATTCTTCAGTTAAAACCTAGTTGGGTTAGTCTGTATTTATGGTTAAGGATGTAAATATAAATTACTAAATTTTCTTTTATATCGAATGAATTTAAATAGATTACATAACTGTTACCTTTTTTCTTAGATGGTAGATGAATGTTATTATATACACAGGCATCATAACTAAACAGATAAACTAATTAAATAACAGAATGCTATAAATTAAATTAAATAGTAATCATGGAAACATTGGTACTCATAAAAGAGATATTATCGTTATTGTATTAATAACGATAAATTCGTATTACATATAATATAGGAGTATTACTAATGTAACACTTAAGGTAATATTTTTATTATTACAATTGCAAACTTAAACTATTTATACTCTATGTATAAATAAATAAGGACTATGTATAAATAAACTATTTATACTATGTGTATTACAAAATAAATAAATAATACTTGAAGACATTATTAAAATATAATGAGAGTATAAAGACTTTACATAAATTTGAAAATTATAAACTATGCATTAAAAATTACAGTTTTTCTAATAAATAGTAAGTCAGGGTATAAAGCCAGTACATAACCCTTAACAACAAATTTAATTAACAATAAGTATGAAGAACACTTTAACCACAGATTATTTATAAACTAAGAATAAACTACGAATACTTTAGATAATTATAAAAGATCCTAAGCAGAACAAATAACAACAGTAATAAGTATTACAGGAAGAATAACCAGGTTATTATAAACAATGATATTAATATCCTATTAACTATTGTATATAAATTTATATTATTTAGAAATTACAGTAATATCTTATCTCTTCTCATTAGCAGGAATATTACAGTATAAAAACCTGTAAGCATGGTGATACAGTCAAATGACTTTTAAATGTCATTTAGAACCTCAAAATTATTTTAGTCTGACAAGTATAACTCTTATAACATTTTATAAAATCATTAACTCTGTATATTAATAAAATGCAGTAAAAACCTACCAGCAAGTACCAAAAATTAATAACTTAAAATATACCAAGTATTTTATCAAAATTAACAAGAACCCAATGTAACGAAGACAGATAAGCTTAATAAGCCAAAAATTAAACTTGAAAGAAGGAAGGAGGGAGCTCCAAGAACGCTCCAATTCAACGGCTCCCTTCGTCCAAGAAACTCTGGTGTGATGGTTTGATCTTGGAGGGGTTTCGATGGCGAGATTGGGCGGGCCGACGCTCAGTTTGGACGCCGCTTCCCGATTCATCTGGCAGAGCCGTTGCATCGTTTTCATCCCCTCTGTCTTCCCTCATCCGATGTCAGGCGCGGCGTTGTTTTGGACTCTGAAGAACTTGATGCTCTGCTCGATTTAGATGAAGATTACGATGCAGATGACGAGGCTATCTGTTACATTTTGCGATGGCGCAGAGGCTGGTTGTTGCATCGCCTCTTCAAATGAAGTCCAAGAAAACGCAAGCGTATTGCATATGAAGACGGAGTGGCGACCGGACACATCTTTGCAGCGGGGATGACTTCTCGCTAATCACCTTTCTTTTTCGCGGCCGGGATCTATCGCCAGTCGTCTCCAACCACTGGAAATCATGAAGAAATTTGTCAGGATGCCTGTGGGATTCGAGGGTTTTCTTGTTTTAGATTGCCGCGGGTTAAAGCCTGATAGATTTTTGTAAATTCGTGATCCAGCCTTGGGTGGAGCTTCTGATCGCAGGAGGCTTTAGTGTTGGGGTCAGCTTGATCGGTGGTCTTCTTTAAGATCCGGGGTTGTGGGGTTTCAAGTCTCAAGTTCGGGGGCGTATGGCTAGGTTTCGGTTTAGTTTTGGGGTCGAGGGTTTCTATCTCGAGGCTGCTGGATTTTCTTTTGCTGAGGATATACTCTTGCATGGCGACCCGTATAGTGTCCTTAGGGATCTCTGCGGTGGCGACGGTGTTTACAGAGGTGGTGGCCTTTGATATCGACAGTATATCTGATGTTTTTTGTACTTGTGTGTTCTTTGGGTTGTGATACCCATATTTTCTGTGATGATAAGCTTTTACAGCTACAGTTTTGTATGACCATATGAGTCCGCAATTATGTGACAATGTAGAGATCCTAGTGATCCTCTTACATGTGCAGATGTAATTTTGTTCTTTTTTGAAATAAAATTATGAATTTTTTCTGGGGAAAAAAAAAAGAAGCCAAAAATTAAACAGTAATGGATTTTAAAACTGTACAGTAACACAATATTTATTTAATAAAAATAGCTGGACAACGCATAGCTCCAAATTCAGGGTAAACCCTGATAAAAACTTAAAATATGTACTGAGGATGGAGTTTATCCCCTTGGCACCTCACGACTGCCAGTATTATTTACATTAAAGTAAAACCTACAGCCTATACAAACAGTAATACATCTTTTTGCATGCTTACACAGTTTTCAAACAAGACCCAAAAACCCACAGTCTCAACTTCAGCCAAGATTCCGTAATAAACATAGAGCTGAACTCTTTTAACAGTGTTAGGGTTCACCAAATGAACCCAAGTAACAGCAAGAGATATACATCACGAAACCAAACCCTTAACTGCCCTAAGAACCAGCAAGGAGGGAACGCCATGGTTAAAACCAGGCTTATTGGGGAAAGCCAACTGTCGAAGCCTTGTGCCATCCATGCCATGAGGAGGAGTCCGACCCTGCAGCGAAGGAGCAGTTTAATATTAAAACCTTATAAAAATGTAATTGTTAAACTATTATTTAAAATAGAAAGCCAGAGAAAACTCTGTAATACCTTAGAGTTTGAAAGAGATATGGCCACCAACGAACAACAAGACTACCACGAGCAGGAGGAAGGGTAAACCCTTCATTCGTCGCAGAGAAGGTGGAGCTCGTGGAAATTTAAAGAAGTACCAGTAACGATGGAGAAACCCTAGGTTTTATAACACTACTCAGTGGCCAGCAGCAACTACTTGACACAGTAAACCTCCACACAATGCGGCAGAGAAACCACAAGGAACCAAACCAACAAAGGAGTCGGCTAGCAGACAGTGCGAGCAGCGAGAAGGAGCAGGAGGTGTTGCAGAGCGGCCAAAGGCCCATAGGCAGTGGAGAAATGAAGACTAGGGTTAAGTCAACCAATATAAACGATAGTGCGTGGCTGGGAAGAGCCCACGTAGACCCTTAAATTATTTGCATGCAGTGGGTGGGAACTCTATAGTTCCACGACAGGATTCTTTCCAATGATTTCCAAGCCAAATCATAACGCGGGGATTCCATAGGGTTCGATACTCTATAGTCAAATCACCTGCATTACGAAATCAAGCATATAAACATTGGATTAATGATTGTCAAACTTAAAAGAAATTGGATTATCATTAGTCTCATATAGTCACGTATCGATAGTAGAATAATGCTTATAAAACATTGCTTTGTAGATTTTGTTCATCGTTGATCTCATATACTTAGGTTTCGAGAGTTATTTTGGATGTGATAATATATAAAGCAAAAGAGTAAGGTTGGTTACCATGATATAATTTGGTTATAAATCTACTTCATATTACAAATTGCCCTAAGTTTACAATTGAAGATAAAAAGGAATAACATTATAAATTATAAAAGTCTATAATAGTATAGTAAACCAACTATGTGAATTTCGATTATGGTTTACTCTTGAATACTTGCTAGTAGAATGATATCCTATTAGTAGTCTTAGAACCATTTTCTTGGTGACAAATAGACTTTATCAAATTCAAGCCCAAGGGTTATAGAAGATTTTTATAAGTCAATATCTGACTGATAGCTTGAGAAAACTCAGCATTCTTGGCTTGATAATATGGACAAGAACATCGTAATTGACATTTGAGTATTATAAGTATGAAAAGGTTCTATAATCTTACTAACAAACCTTTGTCTTAGAATAGAAATAATATTCTACTCATAAGTATAATAAACCTAGGAATGTTTTTAAAAAAGGTTTGTTTCCATACAAACTTCGATCATGAAAATAAAAGTAGTATTCCAAAATAATGCAGATCCTTAAAAGTATTAAAGGAAGACTTGTATCATGCAATAAACTTGATAAATGCTTGAAGTAAGAAAAGTATATGTTGATATTTTAACTACCATATCCTTTACAATTGCAATTGCAAATCAAAACATATTCTGAATCTAAACTTGGCATGTTGCAGTAACTATGGATGAGTAGAATCAGATCTGGATATGGTAACCCAGTTATATTTATTGTGCTAGATAAGAAACATTTATTTACTTTTATATTTGCATTACAACAAACACATCAAATGGTTCAGTAATCCATAGGGATACTTAATCCTGCTATCATGAAGAAAAAGTAGCTATCATATTTACTAGTAAAATTCAACTTTCTATCAGTAAGATCTTAAAGGAGATTATAGTTAAAGCTTTACCTTTAGAAGCCTGGTAAATCTGGCTAGCATGCATATACTTTTACTGAATGAATTTGTACAACAAATCGTTATTTAATACTTTAGAGTTTTGTTAGCAGTGACCCGAACATTACCTGTATATTTGTAAGAGAAGGAAAACTGCTGCATTAGCTCGGAAGCTAAGTAAGCCCAGTCTGTCATGACAATCCCCCTTGTAGTCGCAAACAGAAAACAAATCAGTGACTGAAAAGAAACTATTCTTTAAGGTTAAGTATAATCAAAAGATCATTCAATTATAATTCTAGTAACATAAAACTAATCAGTTCAGTTAATAAGAATATATACTATTTAAAATTTTTTAATTTTTTTTGAAAATTTGGGGTTATGACAGAAATACCTTCAAATTGGCCATGGTAAATGACAAAAAGATGACAGAGATGGAAGTAAGGTTGGACAAGATTAGTGTACCCGACAAAATACAGCTACACAAGCAAACAAGTGACATTATTTATTCAGACCTATTGCAAGCTATGATGAGAATCAATAAGCTACAAATTTTGGTAGATAAGTTAGAGGTTCAAGTAAAACATGAAAAAGTTGAAAATAAGGCCAATGCCATTCAAATTAAAAAGCTACAAGCAGATATTATCAGTTCAGGAAGTGAAAAAGATAACACCCAAGCAATCAGAAGAATGCTGGAAGAAAAGGACAACTCTCTCCAAGTTTTGAAGAAAAAGTTGAAGATCCCAAGCACTGAGCATGTTCAATCATCCGAATTATTGGCACTGCAAGAAGAGAAAGACAAGATCCACCAGGAGGTGATGGAACATAAAGGAAGAGCTGTTAAATTACAAGAGGAAAAAGACGAGTGGGAAACTGAACGGAGTGAGCTGATATCTCAAATCGCCCTGCTAAAAAAGGACCAAAATGATGAAAATGAGATCATGGAGGAATTGATGAGTCAGACTCCCACTGATGAGGACCTGTCTATTGTAAATATTGAGAAACCATTAAATGATTTTTCTGCATATGATTTGTTAGTACCTATGTCCCAGGTAAGCCTAAAGGATGAAGAAATAAAAGAGTTAAAGGTAGAAAATGAAAAGATCAAGTCCGAATTAGCCAAAGTAAGTGAGAATAAAAATAAAATATTGCAAGACAGAAATCAACTACAAAAGAAATTCAATGAACTGAAAGAAAGAAACATTGGGAAAGGTCCTCTCTAGGGGGCGAAGCATATAATTTGGGATACCTTATCTATAGAAATTACTAAATTCAGACATCATCTGAACTTTATTGATGATCAAAACATATTGGTCAATTTGGCCAAACAGAGACTGAAGTTAGTAAATGAAACCATGGAGAGGAAACCCCTTGCCACAGCGCAGAACGCGTTGAATTTCTTAAATTCATTGACATATCAAAAGTTGCATGATATAGGAGTAAAGGACAGAATAGCAATGGTACTATGGGCCAAAAAGTTTATCCACAAGCATCATTTAATGAAGACAATCCAGGACAGAGCTAATGAAATGGTCTCACAGGTTAATGATTTCGAACAGGTTTTCAAAGAATTATTTGAGGACGATCTACCTTCCTTTTGGGATGAGGAAGGACGAATGTTCTCTCAAGAACACTATCATAACCTGTTGGTACAAAGCCGAATGGATCATTCCAAATTTGACGATCTGGAAAAGGGGCTGACAGGGAAGGCCATTGTGGATAAGCTGATAGAGGATTTCGAGATATTACAAAAGTTCCTAATCATCAGGAGAGGTCTGCCTAAAATATCTTATGAAGCTTACATGGAGTTAGAAGTATCTATCTGGGAAATGATGGAATATAATACTCCCAGCGTGGAACAATGGAAATCCATAGAGAGGTTCGGGAAAACGAAGTACATCCTTCACTCATGAAGACAGGTGTTGCACGCTAAGGAGCTGATTGGATGAAGACATGTTATCAAGTTGATTTTATATCAAGTTGATTTTAACTTTATGATCTGTTAGGATTGAATTTGTAGTTTATTCCTAGAAGTTAGGAATTTAGTTACAAGACTTTAATTAAGCCGATCATTCAGTTATGAATCTTCTTGGAAGATAAATTATTTTATGTATATAAGTGCATCTATTTTATTTGATGGGGGTTGGAACCCATCCTGTTGTTGAATGTTTTGAAAGCCATATTATTATTTTTGAATAACAGAGCGAATGCATAAGAATTATCAGAGATTCCTGTGTCATTTCCATTACACTCCGTATTTCTTTCCTTATGTGATTGTGTTTTCCAGTGTAACACTTCATTCTATTTTTCTTCATATCTGAAACACAGTATTTGATGGTTAGAATTCATAATGTTTATGCTCTGATCATCGTTTTGGATATTTTATACATTCTTCTACTAAAGTTAGTATAGAACTCATCTTTGATGCTCTGTATTAATGGGCTGTTCATTATCTCTTCTGTCTCACCTGAACTAAATGAATGACTGTGATGAAATGGATACCTTACCTTTGATAAATCTCATGTATATGTCTTTGTGATATTTTTATTTTTATGTGACTCCATGCCCAATTGTTATGTGTTGTTTCAACCATCTATACAAATCTTTGGATGTTAGTTATATCTGGTCTCGTTAAAACTGTACTGAGAGATCCCTCTCTGGAAGAAAAACCAGTTTCTTTCTAAAGTGGTTTTGCTGTTACCTTGGGATTTACCTTCACAACCTTGGGTACATTCTGAGTGCTAACAAACTGGCGTCGTTGCCAGGGAATGAAAGTGCATATCTACCCTGGGGGAACGACAGTGTTTAAAGAAAATTTCTGCGGGCAAACAAGAATTTTTAATAGTAAAAAGGTTGTATATTTGTCCTGGCGACTCCATTGTAAAACTTCTTCAGAACTTAAGGAGTCATTCTAGCTTCGAGAAGACACACACGAGGTAACTCTGATACCGAAATCTTGAAAAGTTTTGAAGACCTAGAAAAGTTATTAAAAAGAAAAAATAAAGAAAAGTTAGGTTTTCCTTTGTTTGGTGCATCATCGTCTCAAGATTCTCATATTGATCCAGAATGGGAAGCTAATGCTGGGAAAAGTCTGTTGAGAACCAAATCCGAGTCTGACCTTAAGAATACTGAGTTCAATCCTCGTAGGTTAGAATCTTATTTGTTGGATTCCCTCTGGAGAGATTTACAACAAACCACTAAAGTTGAAACATTTACCTCTCAAAATACTCAAAGCTCTTCAGTTCCTGTGAATCCACCTAGACCAATGGCAGCCAGATTTGCTCCCTTGCATTTTCCTCCTTTATTACATGACCTTCCTCAGAACCATTCTCAAAGAATTTCTTTGTTTGATGGGGAAGGTGACGTAACCGCAAAACAACATGTTGCCAAGTTTGAAGATTTCATTGACTTGGAAGAGGTTGATTATCCAGATGTTAAAATGCGGTTATTTGCCCAAAGTTTGTCAGGTGAGGAAAAGAAATGGTTTAAAGATTTTCCTAATGGATCTATAATAAATTTTCAGGCTTTCCAAAATGCATTTCTAGATAGGTGGGATGATAAACAGAACCCTTTGTAGCTCTTATCTCAGTATAACAGTCTCAAAAAAGGAGGTTTCGAATATGTCCATGAATTTTCTAGCAGATTTATGAGGGTTTATAATTCCATTCCGGAGGATATAAAATCTTCTGCGGCCGCAGCCAAATTGCACTATGCTGGAGCTTTTGCTAATGATTTTGCATTTTCATTAAGGGAGAGAAAATCAGCAACTCTTGTGGCCATGTTTACAGATGCTCTAGAAGTAGAAGCAAAGATGATAGCAAGTGGAAAGATGAAACATAGAGATATTGATAGAAGGAAAAAGGAAGAAAATTTGCCTTCTGCTTCTTCTTCTACTAATGATGTCAAATTTGAAATGATGTTGAAAACCATGGAAAAGTTGATGGATAGATTAACTATGGATAATAGGGGATTCAATAGAGAACAAGTTGAGCCTCAAATCGGGAACCCTAATTTCAGAAGATCGAATCCTCTTGTTCCTCCCCAAAATCGACAAAGAGACGTAAGGAATCCAAGAAATCAGGAGGAACAACAAATTCGTCCACCATTCCCGGAAAATTATGTTGCTGATGAAGAAGACCCCGCTGAAAATGAGATTCATCTTTTTGGAGAACAGGACTCAGAGATATATCTTACTGAGGAAGAACATAGCATGTTTGGACAGGAAGGTGGAAGTGAAGAATTTGAAATGGAGACCGAGCAGTTCAAAGGGGTTATTTACACGCCATGGATGATGTGCAGAGGAAAATCAGACTGAGGAACAGGGATGTCCTCATAAATAAAGGAAAGGCAAACCCAAATCAGCCTTCCACTAGTTCTTTGAATGTAGAAAAGGGAAAAGAACTACAAAAAGAGTCTTTTGTAAATAAAGAGGTTGAAAATGATGTACAAAGGGATAAAATAATGAAGCAGGTGGCTCCGGTTGATGTGGAAAATATTGGTTCTGGCTTCAATTTACAAAATGAACTTTCAAAGCTAAAAATATCTGTTCCATTTAATGAGTTATTGAGAAACACTGAATACATAAATACTATCACAAAAATGGTCAAAAATCAAGGAGAATGGCAATCTGACATTTTAGAGTTGAACGATGATAATCCTGCTATTTCGTTTGGGTCAAAGGTTGAAAATTTAGAAAGTGAAGAAGTTCCTCCTTTCTATTTGAGTTGAAATGTGCATGATAAGGTGGTCCACAATGCTATGCTAGACTCAGGGGCATCACATAACTTAATGCCGAAAGGAGTGGTAGAGAGTTTGGGATTAGAAGTAACAAGACCTTATAAATATTTGTACTCGTTTGATTCTAAAAGAGTGAAATGCCTTGGTTTGATTAAAGATATGGTGGTAGCCCTAAATAAATTGCCATCTAAAACTATAGTCATGGATGTGGTAGTGGCAGATATTCCACCTAAGTTCGGGGTACTGTTGTCAAGATCTTGGACTTCCAAGTTGAAAGGTAGTTTACAGATGGATATGTCTTATGCTACAATTCCTGTTCGAGATGGGAGCAGAAGATTATATAGTGAAAAAAGAACCCATTATGTAGTGAGCAGTCAAGATAAACCTGAAATTCATCACATCTATGTTGTTGATACTGATTTGGGGTCTTCCATTTTCTTTAATGATGCTGTTCCACATGATGTAGAAGAGGCATTGCAGAAGAAGTCTGAGGAGAATAAGGAAAAGGAAGTGTTGGAGCAGGATGATTTGGAAGCGAAACAAAAAAGGGAAGGCCAGTGGATTATGTACTTTGATGGATCTGTTGCAAAAATAGGTGCTGGAGCCAATGTGTATATAATTTCTCCTATTCGAGATTTCCAAGCTTTATCATATAAATTAACATTTGAGTGCACAAATAATGTGGCAGAATATGAAGCTTTGTTACTGGGATTGCATGCTTTGAAAGATTTAGGAGCTCAAAAAATAAGAGTCTTGGGGGATTCAGAGTTGGTGATAAATCAAGTAAATGAAAGCTATCAAACCAGGAATCCTCGGATGAGGGCTTATATAAATGAAGTATGGGATATGTTGGGAAACTTCTTTACAGAGCATACAATTCAAGTAGTTCCCAGACATGAAAATTTGGTAGCTGATTCTTTAGCTGTGGCCGCCAGAAAATTTGAAACCCCTGTTGCTGGTCAGAGGGAGTACCAGGTGGAAATTGTGAATAGACGCTCTATTCCTGATAATTCTAAATATTGGCAGGTGTTCGAAGATGACATGTAGACCAGGAGGTTGTTAGAACTCTCAGGAGAATTTGTGAATACTCCTATGTATACCGAAAATGACAATGACGAGAGTATTCAAGATGATGAAGATCTTGAGAAAGAAGGGAACGGTGCCGGAAAGTTAAAGGAAACCTTAGGAGGTAAGGATATTATTCAGTTAAAAAATAATTTCATACTAAGAGGGATAATTCCGTTAGAAAAACTTTTTGATCAAAATGATGTTGCCAAAAATCCAAAAGTAAAGCCTGTTGAGGATGCTGTTGAAAATAGGAATATTGGCACTGAAGAGAATCCTAAGGTTATAAAATTATCCAAGAAATTGCCTGAAAAAGAAAAAGAAGAGTATGTGAAATTAATGAAAAAGTATACAGATGTATTTGCTTGGAGTTATGAAGATCTGAAGGAGTATGAAACATCTATCATACAGCATACTATTCCTATAAACCCTAGGGAGAAATCTTTCAAGCAGAAGCTCGGAAGGATAAACCCTAAGTTGCTTCCTATTATTGAGAAGGAAATTAAAAAGTTATTTGATGCCAAGATCATTGTCACTCTAATGTTTTAAAAGTGGGTTGCAAACCTTGTTCCTGTTAGAAAGAAGAATGGAGAAATAAGATTGTGTATAGATTTCCGAAACTTGAACAAAGTTTCTATGAAGGATAATTATCCTTTGCCAAAGATGGACCATATATTGCAGAAATTAGTTGGGGCTGAAAGAATTTCAATGTTGGACGGTTTTTCCGGCTATAATCAGATCAAAGTATTACCCGAAGATCAAGAAAAAACTGCTTTCACTACACCTTGGGGCACCTTTATATATGCAAAGATGCCTTTTGGCTTGATGAATGCAGTAGCTACTTTTCAGCGAGCTATGGACATTGCTTTTGCAGGGGAAATTGAGAATTTTGTAGTGATCTACATGGATGATATCACAGTCTATTCAAAATATGACAGAGAGCATCTGCGTCATCTGGAGAAAGTTTTCATGAAATGTAGGAAGTTTGGCATATCATTGAATCCAAAGAAGTCCAATTTTGCATTGGAAGAAGGAAAGTTGTTGGGCCATATAATATCAAAGGATGGAATAAAAATTGATCCTGAAAGGGTGAGTGCAATTTTGAAAGTAGGTGAACCCAGGAGTAAGAAGGAGATACAATCTTTCTTTGGGCAAGTAAATTTTCTAAGAAGGTTTGTGCCAAGTTTCGCCGATATCCTAATGAATATCACGAATATGTTGAAGAAAGGTCACGAGATAAAATGGAATGCCGAAGCTAGAAAGTCTTTTTGGGAAATCAAGAAAGCAAGATCAGAGGCCCTGGTGTTGGTGAGTCCAGATTTTACCAAATATTTCTCAGTGTTTTCATACGCTTCGAAATATACTATAGCAGCAGTTTTATTACAGAAAAATGATGAGAATTTGGAAAAGCCCATAGCATTTTTTAGCAAAATGTTGAGGGATGGAGAATTAAAATATGACATTATGGAGAAACAAGCTTATGCCTTAGTCAAAGCATTGAAGGATTTCAGAGTGTATATTTTGCATTCACACATAATTGCACATGTTCCAACTGCTGCAGTAAAAGGGATTCTGACACAACCAGATCCAGAAGGCAGAAGAGCGAAATGGATTGCTACATTGCTGTAGTACGATATAGAAATCAAACCCACCAAGTTGGTTAAAGGACAAGGATTAGCTAAAATGATGGCTAATTCAAATTGTGAGGCCTTACAAATTAATTTCCTATCTCACCAAACTAATCAGTTAGACACAGAAGTGGAAGTAATGGCTGATTTTGTGGCTTCTCCATGGTATTCTGATATTGTATATGTCCTTCGAAATTTACAAGCACCAGAGGGATTGAGTAAGTCAAGAGCCCGATCCATAAAATTGAAAGCTGCCAAATTTTGTATTCTAAATCAATATCTTTATTGGAAAGACCCCGAAGGAGTGTTGCTGAATTGTCTTTTGGAAAATGAAGCTCAACATACAGTCAAAGAATTTCATAAGGGAGATTGTGGGGGGCATCATTCTTGGAAAGTGACGGCAAACAAAATTCTAAGAGTAGGCTATTATTGGCCTACATTATTTTCATATGTGTATAAAGAAACCAGTAAGTGTCATCAATGCCAAATAAGAGAAAAGTACTTCCTCTCCCTTTGAATCCGATAACAGTAGAAGCTCCTTTCCAGTAGTGGGGTTTGGATTTTACTTGAGAAATAAACCCCAATTCATCAGGACAACACAAATGGATTCTAACAGCTACAGATTATTTCACAAAGTGGATTGAAGTGATTCCCACTAGAAGAGCCACTGAAACTGTAATCATGGACTTTCTTGAGGAAAATATATTAGCCTGATTCGGATGTCCTAGAAGAATAGTAACAGACAATGTAGTCGCTTTTAAATCCAAAAAAATGATTGATTTCTGTCACAAGTATCATATAAACCTCAATCATTCAACTGCCTATTATCCACAGGGAAATGGGTTAGCTGAATCTTCAAATAAAATCCTAGTAAGGATCATCAGGAAGCTGTTAGAAGATAACAAAAGGTCCCGGCACACCAAGCTCAAGTATTCTCTCTGGGCTGATAGGATTAGTACCAAAAGGGTGATTGGCATGTCTCCGTTCCAACTGGTGTATGGAACTGAAGTGGTTTTTCCAGCGTCGCTAGGTGTTCCAGTTATGAGATATTTTCAAGATCAGCAGGAAGAACCAAATCACATGCAAAGGAGGATAAATCAGATTATTGAACTGGATGAGCGAAGGAATAAATCTTATGACAGGGTGCAATCACATCAGGAGAAAATGAAAAGTACTTTTGACAGGAGAATCAAAGAAGAGCAATTTCAGATTGACGACTTGGTCCTAAAGTGGGATGCTCCGAAAGAGGACAAACATGGGAAATTTGATCATATGTGGGTAGGTCCTTATGTTGTTGTTGGTTACAGAGGGAAAAACGCATTTCTACTGGAATATCCGAACGGGGTTCCTCTGGATAGTAACCCCGTCAATGGAAGGTATCTGAAACATTACCTGTCCTGAGGAGGAGGGTAAAATTTGTATTATAGCCTGTAAATACTTACTTCTCTTTACAAAGTCAACACGAATGGTAAGCCAAATGTATTTGAATCCCGTAGTGAAGGCCCTAAGATTCAGGAGGCGTGCTTTTCCTTTCTAAAAACAAAAAATAATATATCTACGAAAAACAAAAGATGAGTTTTCTGGAAGTTATTGTGAAAAATAAAAAAACAGGCACCTGGTCTACGAGTTCTTTGATACCTCGCGGGGAGGACATCGTCCCCAGGTGGAGCCAGTTGTTAACAACCCTACCTAGCATAGGTTCGAAAAAATCATAGTGAAGAAGGGGTAATGGTCGTTTATAATACTTTGGTTAAAATTTTTATGGTATGAAAGTATGGCAAGAGGAGAAAAACGATGAGTTATCAAAGAATCTAACGGTGCGGAGCGAAAAGATGGAGATCAATGGCCTATATTGTGTCCACTCTCTAAAATATGCAAGAAGGATAAGTACGTGTGAGCGGTTGATGTAATATATGGATCAATGGTCGTCGATCCACTTGATGAGATCTACGGTCTTGTTGTGCCCTGGCTCAAGAGCATTTACAAAACATTATTTCATCTAATAAACTCCTATTTTATTAGATGAAATGTTCGAATTTATCAGTGCAAAATAAAGAAGAATTACAGCTACTGAAACAATGCCATTTTGTCAGCTACTGAATTGGGGAAATTCGTTGTTTTTAAAGCAACCTTTATAACTATAGAATATTTAACAAAATCATCACTAATGAGTTATTATTTGTTTTTGGGTTTTAAATTAAGGATAAAGATTAATGATTTCTATATCCTTCGTTTTATCCTAATCTAGAAATTAATCCAAAGCATGATCAATTGATTTTGTTGGTTTTGTTATTATGACTATTGTTAGGGTTCAAATATTATCAATAGTTGGTTCATGGTGATTTTGGTCAAGACCTAGGGCCTGCGTAAGACAAATGTGTCACAAACCATTTTTCGGCATATCCTAAGTTTGCAAACCATCGTTGATTTTGATTGATTATCATAAGGTAATACTTCAAGGTTCAGTCTCGAGTGCATGGTTTGTGATTACATTTTATTGTTCGCCACCTTTCAAAGGTAGGTCGAATCTATGATAAGGAAGCATGTATTATGGTTATCGTTGGATTGATTTATGTCGCAGCCTATATCTTGATTCACTTATTGCGAAACCAGTATGCTATCATGACACTAGTACTTGAACTGTCCATCGCGTTTAAGTGTTGGTACGTATCCTCCGTCGTGGCTCCTTGTCATTAGAACACCTGGTCTGCGTACAGCCAAGAGGCTCCTATCATTTAAGTCAGGATAAATTATGGTAATATCAGCCATCTAGGGTATTCGACCGTCATTTGTATCAGCAATCGATTACCGCTCCGAGTGTTGATGTCTTTGTTCATGCCAAACCCGCAGGGGTATAGCCTGCGTTCATGCATGGCTTATCCTGTTCATTATCTGGTGCTGCTTAGCCTTCCATCTATGTGCTCACGGTCTCGTGTTTTGTCTCTCGCCGAGCTCTGGTACCTATTTTGCGTGCGGTTACGCACCTGGACACAACCAATGATGGCACCTGTAGTAAGGGTTGAACCCTGTGAGATGACCCTGCTAAATTCGAACCCTGAACTCGCAGTAAAGGTTGAAGATATAGGATGGATGCCGTTCTTGAAGAAATTTTCTGATTCAAACCCTGAAGTTACTAGGGTTTTTGCTCTCTCCCTGGTCGATTTTCAAGCAGAAGTTGGGGATCTTCGGTTCCGGGTTGATGAAAGGTCAATAGCAGCTGCAACAGGTTTGTCCCTGACTGGTCAGAGATGGTTCAAGTACCAGAAAATGACTATAACTGAATGGCGACAATTACTTAAAAACCCTGCTCAGGAAGTCTCTTTTCGAAATGGAGTGGCCCGTAAGTATTTTAGGAAAGAATGGCGTCCTGTCCTTGATTTGATTCATCGATACTTGACCTGCGAAGGCCGGTTATCGTCAGTGTATGTATATCACCTCCGGCTTATGTCTGTTTTTATAGGGTTTCCATTGAATTGACCTTACTATCTTTTACATAGCCTGTTCAAGATGTCTAATGCTATTAAGAAAGGCCCTAAACACGTCAGTCACAGCCTCTTTCATCATGGTTTGGTTCGTATGCTGATTGATAATGAGTTGTTGAAGTCGGGTCGGTCCTGGGATGAATTTGTAGAGTCAAATGGTTTTTCTTCGTTTTGTCACTGCATGTTCGACAATCCTGATGATTGTAACAAGCACAGAGATCCGAGTTCAGTTTCAGTCCCTCCTCCGCGCAAACCTCTATTGAGCCCTCGCCGTATGATTCCTCAACCCTGCAAAGAATCCATGGATAAACCAGTGAAAGGTGTTCGTACGCCTCTAGGTTCTAAGCGTGTTAGAATAGCCTCATCCCTGTCACCAACAACCCCACAAAATGATACAGATAAGATTCGTGGCCATGGGAAAGATGGACCAAGAGCTAAGTTGGCGACTAGATTCACCAGAAGCATGGCGAAAGCTAACTCTGGCAAAACCCCTGTAGTTGACAAGCTTCAGGTGGAGACTGTGGTTTTGGATGATGAGGAATTGGATTTCCCTTCGCCTGATAATGATAATGCCGTTCATCCTGAAGCTGTTCCAAACCCTGTCGACGAGACTCCTCCCGTGGTTGATGAGGACATCCCTGTGCTCGACAAAGAGGTGCGAGTGGAAGCTGTTATTAATTCGTCGGTCAAAGAAAAGTCTGTGCACACGAATTCACCTGGTGTGTATTGTGTCGCAGACATGGCTCATCCTATGTTTATTAATCACCTGTTGGATAAAATTCGTAGTATGGAGGATAGGGTAGGTGAAATGGCAGTGAATCGGGATTTATTAAAGGTTGAAAATGCTAGGTTAAAGGCGAAAGTTGATGAGAATGATCAACAGCTTCTCCGACTAAGAAATCATAAGAATAAGTTAATCAGGAGAGTTCTCAAGCTTCAGGATGAAAATGATAAGAATGATGAAAAGGTTCGTGAGCTTAACGCTCAGATTGCACTCATGCAGTTCAGGGTTGCTCCTTCGCCGAGTCATTCTAGTGGGGTCAATATTCAAGTTTTTAATGCGCCGGTTAATTTGTGATTATGCTGGATCTATTTGCTGTTGGGTTTAATTTTGAATTTTGATGATCAGGTATTGATTTATTTTACTTTCTGTTTGTTATTTAAGCATTTATTATTTCGATTTATTTTATGTTTTAATTTTATTATTTAATTTGCTGCAGGCGATATGGTTGCGGTTTGTGTCCGGATTTTGGCGAATGTCCATTTTTGCATGATCCCACATCAATCGGAACAGATCAAATATCAAGCTTTCCAGGTGTTGTTTTATCGCTGGAGTTTTTGATTTCCATGGATCATCTTGATGATTTACTTATGTTGAAAAATGACATGTGCTACTTGTCATTTTTAATTAGAAATTAGTTGGATGATTCGATTTGGGCGATCTCTATTTTTTAGGATGTTTATTTTTGAAAAACATGTATTTAAGGATAGACAGTTGATGGAAATAGGGTCGATAGTTGATGGAAAGGGCACCACAAGACTGGGTTGATTTGTTTGCGACTTGAGGCAGCTAACTGTCTGCAGCCACGACATTATTAAACTGGTGATATTATAAATATATGTCTGTAGTTTGTATACCTGGCACATATTTGTGATGTCTATTAGTCTTGTGATTTCTTTTTCTATTTTCATTTATGTTTGTCGAAATTCTCTAAAGAATTCTACAGATATATAATTCTTGTATGATTATCGATTTTCATGTTCTTGATTTATGCTGATGTATCATGTTGTGTAACTGACGATCGATATTGTTGTTTATGTGAGATGTAATCATTACTGCATGATTTGTTAATGTTTAAACTCTTTTAAATATTATCAGAGTTATCTATGCAGTATTTCTATTAGCATGAATCGATTGCATGGTTAAATTCTCTTATCGCTCCTGATCAGGATAGTAGATAATTAGGGTTATATGTTGTTTATTTTTCTGCTGATTATATTGCCTAAAAAATCTATTTAAATCAGATCTTTTTATGAACTACATTCAGATTATTTCTCTTGTAGTTACTGTACATGTGTATATATCATATAGCATATCCCTGTAGGATATTAATCTTTTCCACATTTATGTTTTATTCATTTAGTGCTAACCGTTGAAAGTAGATTAAACCTAACAGTTTGTCATTCTTGTGATATATAAACTGAATCAATCCTTGTAATTATAAGTAGAGGTCTAACCCTAACAATCAGTAGCGTTAATTTTAACCATAAGTCTTGTAGACTTCCAGGCCAACAGAGCCTTTAAACCTGTCGGGAACGACTATCCCAAACAGCTTGGAACCTGCCCTAAGGATCCCGGTCTAGGTCGTCTCCCCCGTTGCGGGCTTAGTCAAATACGCCCGTCAACAATGGCGCTAGAAGGAGGGCCAGCGTAAGCCAATGGCTGATTAAAACAATCCTGTAAACAAAGTTAATCAGCCTACCACCCCTCAAATACAATCTACTGCACAACCACGCTCTCACCGTTCATCACGAGTGAATGAAACCCCAGTGAGCGACTCTGTTCGAAATCTGATCTCTCAGTTCAACTCTCCCGGTATTCACTTACCTAAAGAAATAGACCAGTACGAGCAAGCCATAAACGAATCTCGTAGAATTTTAACTAGGGCTTATTCGAATCTCACCGGGCGCCAGCCCACTGAATTACCTCTTCCGCAGATTACACGTCCTCGTACTCGTCATTCTAAATCTGTTCCGGGAGAACAAGAACAGCCTCTAGGTGCCCATTTCGATCCTCACATACAACAATCTCTTACAGGCACCAACCAGCCTTCCTCTTCTTCAGGACCACCTGCTTCAGGAGGAACTGGACAACCACCATCGCCACCTCGATCACCTCCTCGTGTTTTACAAACACCACCTTCACCGCCTCCAACTCCAAGAAACATGGCAGTTGAAAATCCCCCAAACCCCAATGCTAATATGCCATGGCTAGCTCAGGATGCAGTGGCCATCCCCGGCGTTCAACACCCTTTACCTAAACATCCTGAGAAGTTACTGCCTAAGTTCAACCCTGAGTTGAAAGAGCCAACGGAAGATCATGTCAAGAAGTTTATGTTGGCAGTTCGACTCTTGGATGTTGAACATGAAGATGTGGTCTGTCGGCTTTTCCCTTATACATTTGAGGGGAAAGCATCAACATGGTATTTTTCACTTACAGCTGGTTCCATTACTAGCTGGAATGAATTTGATCTTGCATTTACAAACAAGTTTGGAGATGACAAGACTCCTGCTATTTTAGTCTCAGAATTGTCTAGAATTTGCATGGAACCCAAAGAAAAGGTTAAAGATTTTAACCAGCATTTTCTAACTTTAAGAAACACGATTCCTGCTACCTCAAGGCCGACTGAGGATGTTACTGTTGAATTTTACACTTCAGCCTTACCAGGAAAAATATCCATGTTTGTCAGGCAAAAGGCCAAACTTACCCTAGCTGAAAACTTTGAAGAAGCAATTAAAGTAGAAAAGGATGCGAATGCCACAAAAGCAAATCCCGGAGTAGATAACGATTCAACATATTCTTCTCGGAAGAAGGCTGACAGTCCTGCCAAAAGCTCTGACAAAAGGGGCCAAGATGCCTTAGATCTTGACAGTTTACAAAGAGTCATTAAAAAACTGTCTAATGAAATCATAGATTTAAAAAAGGGTACTTCTGAAAATACCACAAACAAAGAACCACCTAAACAGAATTTCAGAAAACCTTTTCAAAATTCAGCTGCGAAACAAACTCCACCCTCTGAAGCTAACAGCGTTGAGGAACTTAACACCTTCCTCAAATCAATATTTTCAGATCTAGAAACATCTACTGAAAATGAAACTCAGTCTTCCGGACATAGTTCTCAAGATAACCAAAAAACAGATGATGGCAATGACGATAAACCACCCCATGTCATCAGTCATTTCTGGGACACTTCAGAATTAATTGAATGAAACAACAAATCTGTTGCAGTTTATGGAAACTCCAGGGTCCGATGGAGATGTAAGTACTTTACCAGTTATAGTATCACAAGTGACAGAGGGTCCTAATGTTTTGATTAAGAGGAGTCTGTCTGAAATTGAAAGCATGGAAGTGGATGAAGATGGGTCACACAAAAAGGAAAAATTGTTACAAGTTGGTGGAGTTTCAAGTGAAGAGATTTCTGATGATTTCAAGAGAGTTGCTTTAGTCCCAACAAAATCTGTACAGGTAAATCAGTTTTCTTTTAAAAGTGTAGATGGTTCAGAATCAAGCCCAATTTTCAAGTCCAAAGAGGAACTCAAGGCCAGTTATATGGAGAAGCGAAAGCAGTCTCTGGAAGAGACAAGGAATTTACTCCCACGGGTAAGGAATTTGAACAATCCAAAAACCTCCTTGATTTCTGCCAGGGATATAGAAAGAAATACCTTCAAATTGGCCATGGTAAATGACAAAAAGATGATAGAGATGGAAGTAAGGTTGGACAAGATTAGTGTACCCGACAAGATACAGCTACACAAGCAAACAAGTGACATTATGTATTTAGACCTATTGCAAGCTATGATGAGAATCAATAAGCTACAAATTTTGGTAGATAAGTTAGAGGTTCAAGTAAAACATGAAAAAGTTGAAAATAAGGCCAATGCCATTCAAATTAAAAAGCTACAAGCAGATATTATCAGTTCAGGAAGTGAAAAAGATAACACCCAAGCAATCAGAAGAATGCTGGAAGAAAAGGACAACGCTCTCCAAGTTTTGAAGAAAAAGTTGAAGATCCCAAGCACTGAGCATGTTCAATCATCCGAATTATTGGCACTGCAAGAAGAGAAAGACAAGATCCACCAGGAGATGATGGAACATAAAGGAAGAGCTCTTAAATTACAAGAGGAAAAAGATGAGTGGGAAACTGAACGGAGTGAGCTGATATCTCAAATCGCCCTTCTAAAAAAGGACCAAAATGATGAAAATGAGATCATGGAGGAATTTATGAGTCAGACTCCCTCTGATGAGGACCTGTCTATTGTAAATATTGAGAAACCATTAAATGATTTTTCTGCAGATGATTTGTTAGTACCTGTGTCCCAGGTAAACCTAAAGGATGAAGAAATAAAAGAGTTAAAGGTAGAAAATGAAAAGATCAAGTCCGAATTAGCCAAAGTAAGTGAGAATAAAAATAAAATATTGCAAGACATAAATCAGCTACAAAAGAAATTCAATGAACTGAAAGAAAGAAACATTGGGAAAGGTCCTCTCCAGGGGGTGAAGCATATAATTTGGGATACCTTATCTATAGAAATTACTAAATTCAGACATCATCTAAACTTTATTGATGATCAAAACATATTGGTCAATTTGGCCAAACAGAGACTAAAGTTAGTAAATGAAACCATGGAGAGGAAACCCCTTGCCACAGTGCAGAACGCGTTGGATTTCTTAAATTCATTGACATATCAAAAGTTGCAGATATAGGAGTAAAGGACAGAATAGAAATGGTACTATGGGCCAAAAAGTTTATCCACAAGCATCATTTAATGAAGACAGTCCAGGACAGAGCTGATGAAATGGTCTCACAGGTTAATGATTTCAAACAGGTTTTCAAAGAATTATTTGAGGACGGTCTACCTTCCTTTTGGGATGAGGAAGGACGAATGTTCTCTCAAGAAAACTATCATAACCTGTTGGTACAAAGCCGAATGGATCATTCCAAATTTGACGATGTGGAAAAGGGGTTGACAGGGAAGGTCATTGTGGATAAGCTGACAGAGGATTTTGAGATATTACAAAAGTTCCTAATCATCAGGAGAGGCCTGCCTAAAATATATTATGAAGCTTACATGGAGTTAGAAGTATCTATCCGGGAAATGATGGAATATGATACTCCCAGCACGGAACAATGGAAAGCCATAGAGAGGTTCGTGAAAACGAAGTACATCCTTCACTCATGAAGACAGGTGTTGCACGCTAAGGAGCTGATTGGACGAAGACATGTTATCAAGTTGATTTTAACTTTATGATCTATTAGGATTGAAGCTGTAGTTTATTCCTAGAAGTTAGGAATTTAGTTACAAGAATTTAATTAAGCCGGTCATTCAGTTATGAATCTTCTTGGAAGATACATTATTTTATGTATATAAGTGCATCTATTTTATTTGATGGGGGTTGGAACCCATCCTGTTGTTGAATGTTTTGAAAGACATTTTTTTTTTGAATAACAGAGCGAATGCATAAGAATTATCAGATATTCCTGTGTCATTTCCATTACAGTCCGTATTTCTTTCCTTATGTGATTGTGTTTTCCATTGTAACACTTCATTATGTTTTTCTTCATATCTGAAACACAGTATTTGATGGTTAGAATTCATAATGTTTATGCTCTGATCATCATTTTGGATATTTGATACATTCTTCTACTAAAGTTAATATAGAACTCAACTTTGATGCTCTGTATTAATGGGCTGTTCACTGTCTCTTCTATCTCACCTGAACTAAATGAATGACTGTGATGAAATGGTTACCTTGCCTTTGATAAATCTCATGTATATGTCTTTGTGATATTTTTATTTTTATGTGACTCCATGCCCAATGGTTATGTGTTGTTTCAACCATCTATACAAATATTTGGATGTTAGTTATATCTGGTCTCGTTAAAACTATACTGAGAGATCCCTCTCTGGAAGAAAATCCAGTTTCTTTCTAAAGTGGTTTTGTTGTTACCTTGGGATTTACCTTCACAACCTTGGGTACATTCTGAGTACTAACACCGAGAAGGCTGTAATTGTTGTATGGATGATTTGTTTCTGGATGAGCACCTTGAATGCGTGGCCTTGCATTGTAAAGGTACTCGGATAGATGAGGAAACAATGGCTCTGTCTTCTCAGAGACACCCTATGTAGAGGGTGTGGAGGTCTCTCTGATCTTATGTTCTCCTTCAGACACAATTGTGAAGAGGAATAATTTTCTGATGTGGGATCTTATCTTCCTACCTTCCGAGACTTTGTCAGGTGCAACGGTCTCTGGTATTTGATAAAGTTTTCCTCCCAAAGTAACA
The DNA here is from genome assembly GCA_001517045.1 of Pseudotsuga menziesii. Taxonomy (NCBI): domain Eukaryota; kingdom Viridiplantae; phylum Streptophyta; class Pinopsida; order Pinales; family Pinaceae; genus Pseudotsuga; species Pseudotsuga menziesii. Next base: position 737,957 of record LPNX010410044.1, on the reverse strand, counting down.
ATGACACTGCGAGGACGTGACTCATATACAACATGATGCTTCCACATATATGGTTCTCCTAAAAGAACATCACAGACTTCAAGTGGGGCCACATCACACAATACCTCGTCTTTGAAAGGCTTGATGCCATATGGTAGGAGGCATTGCTGAGTAATGCAGATACCTCGTCCTTGGCTTAGCCAACCGATGATGTAAGGTTGCGGGTGTGGTGTTGTCGAAAGCTCCAATCTCTTGACGACTTCTGCTGAGATCAGGTTCTTTTGGCTGCCGTTGTCAACAACAAAATGTAGAGGCATTCCCTTCACCTACATCTGTGAGTGGAATAGGCACTCCTTTGCCTCTGACTCTTCATGATCCTCTAGTTGAATCTGTGCGGTAGCAACAGTGGCAGTGGGGTCTGCACCAATGATCTGCCTCCCATTGTATGCGGCTGCGGCATTGGGTTCAGAATCATAATCAGGATCTGATTCTAAATATTTGATCTCAGCCACTAATGACTGCTTTGAGCGACATTCATCAGTGTTGTGCCAAGGGATTTTATGAAATTCGCACCACTTACCGGTGTACTTCTTTGTCTTTCCATCTCCCTTCTTTGCTTATGGTAGGGACTGGTTGTCCTTTCCTTGTCTTATGTTTTGCAGGCTAGGGTTTCCCTTGCCTTGCTTCTGCGATGGGTGCGCAGGTCCAGAGTCTCGCTTGTTCTTTTGTCGAAATTTCTCTTTGATTTTGACAGCATACCGATAGGCGGATCCAAGTGAAGATATGTCTAGGAAGTCCATCTCAATTCGGATGTACCGATGTAGACCACTGCGATATTTTAGAATCAGGTGTCACTCGGAGTCCTTGATACTCAGTTTTGTATGCAAGGTATGAAATTTGTTGGTGTACCCCGACACCGTCTGGTCCCTTACTTGACGCAGAATGGTCCATTTTGTGTACTGGTCATCATAGTTTCCCACAGGGTAATATTGTTCCCTGACAACATCTATGAAAGAGGCCCAAGTGGGATTTGTTTCAAACATTCCAGACTCATCTAATGAGTTTTGCTCACAATAAGTACCCCACCAATTTTGGACATGGGGGACTTCCTTAAGGAGCGTAAAGGTGATATTTTCTCTATTGGAAAAATTGTGGACAAAGAAATACCCTTCTAGAACATTCAACCAATTATCCATGGCATCTGCATCAATATTGCCTTCAAATAAAGGAATATCAAAGTTAACTTGTGCCTTAAAGGGAGTTGCATCCTCGAACCGACTGCTCGTTGAAGATGCACTTGCCGTTGCCGGCATTTGCCGAAGGATTTGGGTGAAACTATCCATCATCTCGTTCCTCTATCGCTCGAGGGCTTCCTCGAGCAACGACTTGATAGGATCTCCTGCTCTGTCGTCTCTCTTTTCTTCTGCCATGGGAGGTCGTTTGGGATGGCGATAATGATCAAGTGAAACTAGTTCGAGACCAAACTCTCTATACTCGGACCTCGTCGGGGACATGCGCCGAGAAACAATCAAAGAGCAGATTGCTCTGATACCACTGATCCAGATTTATGTGTGAACGAAATGAAAGAACATATACAGAGTCATTATAACAGACATTTTGCAAAGATAACAGAGATACAGTAAACAAATATTCTATTAAATTGCGGAAATAGAATAGACTGTAATACAATTGCCAGAATGGTGGTAGCTATCTCTGAGAAGAGATGTGGCTGCTACGCTCATCTGTGCCAAGCTGAATACAAAATGAGGCCAAAGGGGCCTATTTATAATAATAGTGAGGGTGAGAACCCCAAAAGTCCAAAACGTAACCCTAGAAGATGAACCGTCATAAAGTTTGCGGCCCCAAGGTGGTAAGTTGAATAGTCAACTTCCCGGGGTCATAAATTTTGCATACGATCTCCGATTTGGGTGTTCGATAGCTCGTTGGAAAGGTTTGTCTAATATTTACAACTTTTGGTCAGCCAAATGCATGTCTATGGCAAGCATTTGGCCTCGAATCGCCAAAAAATGTCGTTTAGGGCCTCAAAACGGCCCTGGAAGTTTAGGACCCGAAAAACTGTAGAAAAATAACTAAGAAACCGCCACAATGGACAATTGTTTTAAGCTAGTGGAATAGGTGGGTGGCCATCGATCTCCATTTGGATCAATCCTCCCTCCTTAGGAAGCAATGGTCTCCATTGCATCGAATCCCATATCATATCTCGAACTGTGTGTTGAGTTGATCTCCTGGTGCGACATTTGCTGAAGTGAAGAGGCTTCCTTTCTTTGACATACCGAGAAGGCTGTAATTGTTGTATGGATGATTTGTTTCTAGATGAGCACCTTGAATGCGTGGCCTTGCATTGTAAAGGTACTCGGATAGATGATGAAACAATGGCTCTATCTTCTTCTTGTGTCTGATGAGCAGAGACACCCTATGCAGAGGGTGCGGAGGTCTTTGTGATCTTATGTTCTCCTTCAGACGCAATTGTGAAGAGGAATAATTTTCTGATGTGGGAGCTTATCTTCCTACCTTGCGAGACTTTGTCAGGTGCAATGGTCTCTGGTATTCGATAAAGTTTTCCTCCCAAAGTAACAATGACATTGCGAGGACGTGACTCATATACAGCATGACGCTTCCACATATATGGTTGTCCTAAAAGAACATCACAAACTTCAAGTGGGGCCACATCACACAATACCTCATCTTTGAAAGGCTTGATTACATATGGTAGGAGGCATTGCTGAGTAATACGGATACCTCGTCCTTGGCTTAGCCAACCGATGCTGTAAGGTTGCAAGTGTGGTGTTGTCGGAAGCTCCAATCTCTTGACAACTTCTGCTGAGATCAGGTTTTTTTGGCTGCCATTGTCAACAACAAAATGTAGAGGCATTCCCTTTACCCACATCTGCGAGTGGAATATGCGCTCCTCTGCCTTTGACTTTTTAGGATCCTCTAGTTGAATCTGTGCGGTAGCAACAATGGAAGTGGGGTCTGCAGCAATGATCTGCCTCTCATTGTATGCGGTTGTGGAATTGGGTTCAGAATCAGAATCAGGATCTGATTCTAAAGATTTGATCTCGGCCACTAATGACTGCTTTGAGCGACATTCATCAGTGTTGTGCCAAGGGATTTTATGAAATTCGCACCACTTACTGGTGTACTTCTTTGTCTTTCCATCTCCCTTCTTTGCTTATGGTAGGGACTGGTTGTCCTTTCCTTGTCTTATGTTTTGCAGGCTAGGGTTTCCCTTGCCTTGCTTCTGCGATGGGTGCGCAGGTCCAGAGTCTCGCTTGTTCTTTTGTCGAAATTTATCGTCGATTTTGACAGCATACCGATAGGCAGATCCAAGTGAAGAGATGTCGAGGAAGTCCATCTCAATTCGGATGTACCGATGTAGACCATTGCGATATTATAGAATCAGGGGTCGCTCGGAGTCCTTGATACTCATCTTTGTATACAAGGTATGAAATTTGTTGGTGTACTTCGACACCGTCTGGTCCCTTTCTTGACGCCGAATGGTCCATTTTGTGTACTGGTCATCATAGTTTCCCACAGGGTAATACTGTTCCTTGACAACATTTATGAAAGAGGCCCAAGTGGGATTTGTTTCAAACATTCCAGACTCGTCTGATGAGTTTTTCTCACAATAAGTACCCCACCAATTTTGGACATGGGGGACTGCCTTAAGGAGCGCAAAGGTGATATTTTCTTTGTCGAAAAAATTGTGGACATAGAAATACCCTTCTAGAACATTCAATCAATTATCCAAGGCATCTGCATCAATATTGCCTTCAAATAAAGGAATATCAAAGTTAACTTGTACCTTAAAGGGAGTTGCATCCCCGAACCGACTGCTTGTTGAAGATGCACTTGCCGTTGCCGGCATTCGTTGAAGGATTTGGGCGAAACTATCTATCATCTCGTTCCTCTGTCGCTCAAGGGATTCCTTGAGCAACGACTTGACAGGATCTCCTGCTCTGTCGTCTCTCTTTTCTTTCACCATGGGAGGTTGTTTTGGAGGCAATAATGATCAAGTGAAACTAGTTCGAGACCAAACTCTCCATACTCGGACCTCATCGAGGACATGCGCCGAGAAACAATCAAAGAGCAGATTGCTCTGATACCATTGATCCGGATTTATGTGTGAACGAAATGAAATAACATATACAGATTCATTATAACAGACATTTTGCAAAGATAACAGAGATACATTAAACAAATATTCTATTAAATTGTGGAAATAGAATAGACTGTAATACAATTGCCAGAATGGTGGTAGCTATCTTTGAGAAGAGATGTGGCTGCTACACTCATCCGTGCGAAGCTGAATACAAAATGAGGCCAAAGAGGCCTATTTATAATAATAATGAGGGTGAGAACCCCAAATGTCCAAAACCTAACCCTAGAAGATGAACCGTCATAAAGTTTGCGGCCCCGAGGTGGTAAGTTGAACAGTCAACTTCCCGGGGTCATAACTTTTGCATACGATCTCCGATTTGGACGTTCGATAGCTCGTTGGAAATTTCTATCTAAGATTTAAAACTTGTGGTCAACCAAATGCATGATGATGGCAACCATTTGGCCCCGAATCACCAAAAAATGTCATTTAGGGCCTCAAAACGGCCTTGGAAGTTTAGGATCCAAAAAACTGTAGAAAAATAACTAGGAAACTGCCACAATGGACAATTGTTTTGAGCCAGTGGAATAGGTGGGTGGCCACCGATCTCCATCTGGATCAGATGTTTCCTTGACCATCCCTATAAACATGTGAAAATTAATACATGCGACTTTTAAACCCCTAATCGTGTACATACACGGGTTTGACACCTAAAACCGCGTACATCGGGATGTGTGCAAAATCCAAATCCTTTTGGAGTTTTCCTTGACATGGATCCGACTCACTTGACTCCTAGCCTTCCATATGCCTTGAGATCATTCGAATTCGACCTTTCATTACCCCTTTGAAAAGCTATATAAGGAACTGTTTGGATACATTGACGACATAAGAGAATTGAGAGCAAAGAAACTATAGTCCATTGTTGCCAGAACTTGTGCTTGAGTCTACATCCCTTTGTCCATTAGAGCACTGTTGTGTTCTTCCCAAGCTTGCCTTTTGCTTGTGAGCTTGCTATAGAGAGATGGAGGATTGAGGTGGTGGAGGCCCAAGTGGGGTATTCAGTTTCTCTGATTCACAGACGTGCCGACAAAGGTTGTATCCATTGTAATCTCTGATTTTATATTAATATAAATATCTTTTCCTGTCGAATAATGTATGTTTGAATGAATATTTTATCCATGGATGATTTCAAATGCTTATACATTGTTGATTATAAATGCTAGAATAGATCTAACACCCATATGTATAGTATGCTTGTCTTGTTTACTTGTTGTTGAGGAAGTGATTTATCAATTCAAGCTGAAGTTGGAAAGCTCAACGGGGATCTACTTCAATCATTTGAAATGAGGTACGAGGTCTGATCCTTTAGTGTTAGATATTTTATTTCTATTGCATATTGGAAAGGATTGATTTCTAGAGTGAAGCTGTCTGTTGTGGTACCCCAATCCATAGGAATTTCTCTCCGTAACAGAATTAGCGGCTCCGCTGGGGAGTTTCTAGTAGTTGTCCTTTGGGGGTTTTCTATCGGCATTCAATGACTTTGAATTACTCTTTTTCTCTTGTTTCTGTGTCGGGTCTGGGGGCATGTTTTCCTGGTAGTGTCTGATTGGTGTGAAGTTTGTCTCAGCTTGTCTGTTTTCCTTTATTTTTATGCACCTTTCTTCCTGTACGTGAGTTTTGGACTCACAGTCGTGTATATACGCGGGTTTCACTGCTATTCCCACGTACACACGTGGGTTTACTACGAACAGTTGTGTATGCCCTTAGTTTTACCTTCTAGAGGAATATTGATGGTTGCTGGGTGAATTTTGATGATTACCGAGTCTCCTTTGATACTGCTAGATTCTGTATACACCTCTATTTCTGACCAGAGACGTTTTTTTTAGGGTAAAATTTCTTTTTTAGAAGAATGTTCTTGTCATTGCATTTTCGATTTTTTGTTTTGGGATTAGTGCATTAGATTTATTTTACCTTAGTACTTTGCTTGAGTGCCGCTTGAGTGTGCTTGCAGAGTCTGGGGGTTGTAGAACCATTCTTTTGCTTTAATATCTCATTTTCATTTCAAAAAATCCAAAAATATTTGCTTATCATTATGCATTGCATCTTGCATTTTGCATAGTACTTGCACTAGCTTTGCTTTGGAGTATTAGTCAGGATTTCATATAGGAAAGTTTGCATCTATCATTCGAAGAAAATTGTGCATTTCACGTAGTAGTATACCCTGTTTTTCATGGACACAATGCATTTGCATTGATTGTTAGGTGTGCATTTTGCTTCATGTTGTGTCATAATGCCATTAGTTGCACGACCATATCCCTCTTTTGAGTAATAAAGCCAATTAAAATCAACACTTAATTAAAATGCACTACACTATTTTATTTGATAGGGTTCACCAACAAGATTAGGTTTTAGGGTCTTGGAATAGTTCATTGTGAGTAAATTCTCCAAGACCACTAAACAACAACATGTATGTGTCTGTCCAGGTGAGTGTGTGAAATTCCTTGGTATAACCAGTGTGAGCGGTTATTGATTGGGATGACCCTGAGTCATAACTGAGTAGCACCAGAGATATTTCCAGGATTGTATTCATATATGGGGGGTCTTTCATGAGTTTCGGTCTTTGCTACCCTGCCCATACGGTCAATCCCGCCTGCGACTGTCTGCGTGAGCATTGATTATATTTAGGTGACCTTAGTGGCCTTACCTAGGATATCGAGGGGGTACTCTGCAGGGGTTATTTTGTGGGTGTCCCGACCAGGTTGGGGTCGGACATCACAGTCGCTTTATGTGTTGAAGCTGAGGGCCACAATAATTGGTTACGTACCTCTGCTTGTTGTGTATGGGAGTCTCAAGCCTCTCCTAGGCAAGACATACCTACTTCATTCGGGAGCTCACTTATCCTACCCTTGATTGCTTGTGTTTGGATTTAGATTTTATTGGTAATTTCTCTGTGCACATTAGCTTGCCTAGGGTTTATGTAGACAGAGAGTCTTTTATATTTTTTGAGTCATTGTGGATTCGGGTGCGGCTCCTCGTCATTCTCGTCGTTTAGCAGGACTTCCGCCTTCTACATCTCCTCCTCCTTTGGGAGAGAGAAATAGATAGTCCAGGCAGACTACTTTGCACATTGATTCACACATGATGGGAGACCATGTTGAAGGTATTCCTGAACCACCTTCTCCCATTCAAGTGGAAGATAGGGAGTTTACTCCTAACTACAATCCTTCACCTGATTTGACTGAGTTAGGTCCTGTAATTTCTGAGATAGGTACTTTTCATGATAGACCTACTTACTCTAGTGTTGATCCCCCATTGATGCATCGCCGGTATGGAATGCTGAAAGATGATGAGACTCATTTTGAACCCGCGAGCACTAGTTATGGTATGTCTGGTTTTCTCACACATGATTTGGAATTTCATGTCGAATTTGAGTTTGAGCCTAACACTATGCCTAGGGGCACTCTCATTCCTTACCATGTGGAGAGGTTTGGGAGCACAAGTCACATTGCACCTTCCATCCCAGTGGTGGAAGCTACATCACATATTCCTCCTAGGTCTAGGGTTAGTGATCCTATTAGGATACCAGATCCGAGACAAGTGACTATAGGGAATAACATGTACATAATTACACAGTTCCCTTCATCCTTTGTCCCTAGTTCTTCGAATGTTCACCCTCCACCTCATTCACGTGGTCCTTCGGGCTGGAACATTACTATGAGTCATGTCCGTACTGCAGTTACTTGACCAGTTGTGTCTCAGGTTCAGGTACCGCCCGTTGTTTCGAGAGGTCATGTTCATACTTCTAGAGGTCATGTTACTACTTCTGGAGCATATATTCTTACTTCTGGAATGTATATTCCTACTTCCGGAGTGTATATTCCTACTTACGGAGTGTCTCATGGGACATCTCATGGGATGAGTTATGGACCTTACTATGGGACGCAGTATGGGCAGGGTTCTTCACCTTATGGGTGTGGGTATCAACAACCCGCTTACTCTCCAAATTACAGCTTTGTAGCTTCGAATAGTCAAGGTACACCACACTATGGTGTTTCCATGCCACCAAAAACGGGTCAAACGAGAGGAGGGCACTATGGCCAAGGCCATGGTGGTTATGGTAATTAGACCTATGTGAATCAGAACTATCAGGGAGTGGTCCATCGACCTAATCATTCTAGGCTCCCTTTCCTTGCAACGCTAAATCTTCCTGATTTGTCGAGGTTGACGAACAATCCTGTGGCTCATGACTCGGCTTGGCCGACTGTCCCTACTAAGCTTCCCTCAGACATACCCAAATTCGATGGCAAACTGGGAGAGGATCCGAGCGAACACATTACTACCTTTCACCTATGGTGCTATTCAAATTCCTTACACCAGGACTCAATCCGTTTAAGGCTGTTTCAACGCACCCTTACAGGGCCTGCCGTGAAATGGTATATAGAGCTACCTAGGGGGGCATTTGCTTTGTTCGATGACCTAGCGATGACTTTTCTTAACTACTCCCAGCTACTAGTGCGTTATCACGTTGGTACAGAACTCTTGTCGACATTTCAACAGAATAAAGCCACACATATCTCGGATCATATCCAAGAGTAGCGTAGACGGAAGAGGTTGATTAAAGCCTTTATACTGCCAGAATTCCTCCTCGAATGGTTCCTCAAGTCGTTATTGCCTTATATAGCGAAGGATGTTTCTACATCTAGAGTGCAAAATGAGGAACAAGCCATTTTTAGGGCACAGAAACTGGATTTGATTTATGCTCAATTTGGTTTGTTATATGAGATCATTCCTAATGCTCCGCATTCTAGTTTCGACCCCAAAGTTAAACCTGGACCACATGCCGATGGCATTGTTGGTTGTGCGAGTGATAAACCCGCGGATTCGGTTGCGAAACAAGTTAGTCAATTGTGAATCAACCAATCTGCTTTGGGACAAGCCACGGCTTCGTCTCAACCCACCCAAACGATGAGTGTGCTTTCAGTGCAATCGTCGGACCAGAAGGGTAACCAACAGCCCGGAAGGAATAAAAAGAAGGGTAAGAACAATCTTAAGGGTGGGAATAGGAATGAAAATGCTAATAATAATGACAAGAATGCCCGTAATGCTAGGGGGGACTAGCAAGCTAAACGTAAGGTTAAATTTCCTTGCAAGTTGTGTAAGGAGGATCACCTCTCTTACTTGTGCCCTCGTATCGATGAAGCCTCGAGATTCTTAGCACAAGGCCCAGCTGTGCTGACTAACCCTTTACCTCACAATCAAAATATGAACTTGAGGACCCATGATCAGTCTGGTGGTGATCAAGATCCGCCAAAGGGTAGTGGTCATGGTTGCATTAACATGGTACGTGCTGCAAAAGTTGCGACCCGTGCGAAGGACTATGGTTCGTCACAACCCAACCTAGGAAAGGAACTTGATCCACTAGGGACTCCTTTGCGTATTGAAAAACCTGTGGATAAACCTGAAGTTGCACCTCACATTCCTAAGGGAGTCCTTAAGCGTTTAGGGCACAATCCTAATGCCCGAGCCGCCCAGAACTATTTTGTTGTCGAGGATTTGGGCCACACTCCTTGTGCGATGTCTGCACTGGAAGTACTTCAGAGTTGTCCTTCGCAAAAGAAGGCTTTGCTTTCTACCCTTGGTGTGAATGATGATAATTCTTCCTTCGTGATTAAATTTGAAACCACAGGACTTCAACCTCGCTTTCCTTACTATGTGTCTCTTTTGATTCATGTAAAATGTCCTAACACGACCATTAAGCGCACTGTGATTGATGAAGGCGCTGCTGTGTCTGTGACGTCTTTATCGTGTTGGAAGGGTTTAGCTTCCCCTGAGTTGTCTAAATCGGTGACGATGTTGACTGCAGTTGATGGGAGATCATTTAGACTGTACGGGATCCTTCCTTCCCTTAGGGTCCATTTGGGAGGGAAGACCGTTACGATAGAGGTTGAGGTGGTTGATGCGCCACTTGACTACAATCTTTTGCTGGGTAGGAATTGGATGTATAGTATGCAAGCCGTAGCTTCTTCCCTATTTCACGTTGTATGCTTTCCACTTAATGGGAAGATAGTTACGATTGATCAAACGTCATTCAAGAATCTGTCTGTTACCGCATCTTCGGGAGCTTCGATCCCGATTGTTGAGCACTCTCAGCCGGCAACTGGGAGTGTGGGTGTGGGCATGTATCCATCCCTTATGGAAAGTTTTAGTTTCCCTGCACCTATCCTTATGATAGGGTCTAGTTTCGGTGAGGCTTCGACATCTCTGAGATCGGTGTCTTTTCGCACAAGTCATATGGAAGATCCTTGGATTCTTCCTACACCGAATACTTTGAGTGAGCTCATCGTAACAGACATGATGTTGCCTACAACTATGATAGCTTATCAAGCTAATATTGAGTGTGTTGCAGAGCCTACTCCTTCCTCTTCATGGATGGAGGAGGAGGAACCATATGTGTTTCCTGCATGGGCAGTACAATATTCTCACGCGTACGACTGCCTTGATAGTGTTTTTCCTTCAGACGAAGCGATTATTGAGGCCATGTCGGGAGTTGAGCCACCATGGGAGGAGCTCCATCATAGATCTTAATTTCTTCCCGAGCTTGACCGCTTGGAGCGTGAGGTCTTTAGGGAGGTTCTTAGTGAGAGAATTGGTAGTCCTATGGTTCCATTAAGCTCTCCTGGTCCGATGGCTGATGGAAACATGGCAAATATATCTTCAACGATTCCTATCAATATCTCTCACGATCCTGGCAGGATAGAGAATGTCTATATTGGGGCAGAATGTTCCCATATTGAGATTCAAGAATACACCGAGCTGTTTAAAGAATTTTGTGATATCTTTGCTTGGTATTATGATGAAATTCCAAGTATCGAACCTCGAATTGTTGAACACGAGATTAAGACTTATCCCAGCGCTAAGCCTTCTCGACAACGATCGCGTGCAGTGAATCCTAGGAAAGCACCTGCGATTAAGGCAGAGATAGAGAAACTGTTGAAAGCCGGTTTTATCTATCCTATTCCCTTGACGAAGTGGGTTTCAAACCCCGTTCCGGTGGACAAGAAGTAGGGAGTGATCCGCATATGTACTGATTTTCGTGATTTGAATCGTGCATGTCTTAAGGACAATTTCCCCACAACATTTATTGATCAGATTTTGGATGAGTGTGCGGGTAGCAAGGTTTTTTCCTTTATGGACGGCTTTTCTGGATACAATCAGATACAAATTAAACATGAGGACCAACAAAAGACTGCATTTATTTGTCCTTGGGGAACTTTTGCATATCGAAAAATGCCTTTTGGCCTTAAGAACGCCAGAGCTACTTTTCAGCAGGCTATGACCTTGATCTTCCATGATCTCAAATCGATTATCGAAGTGTTTTTGGATGACCTTGCTGCTCATTCTTGTATGAGAATGCTTCATTTCTATCATTTGAGATTGGTATTCGAAAGGTGCCGCCATTATTTGGTCAAGTTAAATCCTCACAAGTGCATCTTTTGTGTGAAGTCTGGTCACTTGTTAGGATTCATTGTTTCTAAATAGGGTATAAGAGTCGACCCTTTGAAGGTTGAGGCAATACTTCAGTTGTCTCCCCCGAAAAATATTCGTCATCTTCAATGTTTGTAAGGCATGGCAAACTTCTTACGGAGATTCGTTGTCAATTTTTCCAATTTGACTAGAGGCTTCATGCGTCTTTTAAAGAAGGACACCACCTTTTATTGGGATGAGTGAGCCCAGGAGTCCTTTGATGCGCTCAAGCGAGCCCTAGCGTCGGCCCCGGTGATTAGTACCCCAAACTATAGCCATGATTTTCTAATTTATGTGGCCGCATCCATGGAGATGATTGGTATGGTTTTGGTTCAAGAGGATGAGGAGCTCCAAGAGCATGTCATATACTATCTGAGCCGGAATCTTATTGACGTGGAGATCCATTATTCTCATGTTGAGAAGCTTGCCTTAGCTACCGTACATGCGGTTCAATGGTTGAGACATTATATTCTCGTTCGCTAGACCTTGGTTGTATCCTATGTCAATCCATTTCAATTCATTCTCACTCGAAGGATGATTGGGGGAAAATATAGTAAATGGATTGTCATCCTGCAAGAATTCGATCTCGAGTTTTTTCGGCAAAATCGAAGAAATCGTTAATTTTTGCAGAGCTTGTATCGGATTTCCCAAGCAAGGCCGAGGAGTTGGTTTGTGAAGATACGTTTATCGATGAGCACATCTTCTTAATCTCAAATTTATACCCATGGTATGGGGATATCATTATTTATTTACAAACATTGAAGGTCCCTACTCACCTCTCATGGGATGAACGACGACGGTTACGTCACGTGTCTAAGAATTACCTCATAGTGGATGATACTTTGTACCGCTGTGGGGTAGATTCCATTTTACATCGTTGTTTAACTCATGAAGAGGCTAAGGTAGTGTTGAATGACTGCCATGGAGGGGCGTGTGGTGGTCATCTATCTGGGCTTTCTACAACCCAAAAAATCTTAAGAGCGGGTTATTTCTGGCCGTCGATCTTTAAGGATTGTGTAGATGCGGTCAAGAGGTGCCACCATTTCCAGGTGTTTGCATGTAATATGTGCTCGAAACCTGCCCCATTACATCCCATCATCACCACTGGTCCCTTCACTAAGTGGGGGCTAGATTTTATGGATTGCAACCTAGCTTCAGCTGGGGGGCATCATCATATCATAGTGGCTGTTGATTACTTCATGAAATGGGATGAGGCTATGCCTATAGTTAAATCTGACGGTGAGACAGCCGCGCACTTCGTATTCAACCAGATTATTACTCGGTTCGGGATTCCGAAAGAGCTTGTCACTGACCATGGCTCACACTTTCAGAATTGTATGATTGAAGAGTTGGCATCAAAGTTAGGGTATAAACAAGAGCATTCCTCCTCTTACTACCCTCAAGCGAATGGACAGGTAGAAGCAGTGAACAAGTCACTGAAATCCATTCTCCAACGAACCATCGCACAAAGCAAGAATAATTAGCACATTATGTTATATCCTACTTTATGGGCTTGTAGAACCACTGTTAAGATTGCCACAGGTTTTTCTCCATATCAACTTGTACATGGAGTGGAGTCAGTATTGCCGGTTGAGTGTGAGATCCCTTCTTTGAAACTATACATAGAGCTCTTACCAGACACTTCCCCGTTGGAGGAGCGTTTGGTCCACCTTGAGCAACTTGATGAGCAGCGTTGAGATGCCTTGGTGGCTCTAGAAGTAAATAAGCGTCGTGTAAAGGTCCAATACGATAATTCTGTCCGTCTAAGGAGATTTAGAGAGGGAGACTTGGTCCTTTTGTGGGATCAATCGAAAGAACCCTTGCGGGCAGGAAAGTTTAACCCCATGTGGTGTGGTCCTTACGTTGTCAAACGTGTGTTAGAGAAGGGCGCTTATGAGTTAGTGGATTGTGAGGGAATGGCCTTGGTGGAGCCTAGAAATGGGCTCTATCTCAAAAAGTACTATGCATGATTTTCAGCCAAGGGTAGTTATTGTATATTATTGTACAATTTTGCATAGGTAGGTCTTTTTCTTATACTGATCGGGTTTGTGATTAGTTTTCGTTTCTTTTGGCAGATGTCAATGGAATCTTCCACCTTCATAGGATTCGCGGATGGTGCGAGCCATCACACTCAACACTCAACCTCTACTGCTTGGGTGATTTATAGTCCTATGGGTCAGGTATTGTCTTCAGGAGGCATATGTTTACGACCATCTTCAAACAATGTTGCTGAATATAGTGCTGTTATTGAGATTCTACGGGATGCCATTCTACATGGCATTCTCTCTCTTAAGGTACGTCTTGATTCGGAGTTAGTAGTGTCACAGCTTAATGGTTTGTACCATGTTAGAGATCCGACATTATTAAGAAGATTCTTATGTGTGAGATTATTAGAACGACAATTTGACAATATAACATACATACATATTCCAAGAATTAATAATCAAGTTGCTGACTCATATGCTAACTACGTGCTAGATTGGCATTTGTTTCATACACAATAAACTCATCACAAACACAAATTTTTACACATGTAAATAAATAAACCGATCATCATAAAAGTTTTTATAAACATCCAAAATGTGGCAATACATAGTGTCATAATACAAAAATGGGGCTCTCGAGCCACCAAAATATAATACACGGTAATAGAAAATGTATTGCTCCCAAGTATCTAAGCCTGTGGAGGAGGAGGGGGGTTGTGATCGTGGAATGTCACCACGGCTCTAGCTAGCCGTCGAAATAGCCACACCCATGCTCGTGGTACACCCGCCACCTGGCGCTGCATGGCCTCAGGCAAGTCCTCGACTTGCGCCATGGGTACTTTGTGTGTCAGCCTCATGAAGTTGGTATGAATGCTTTGGAGCATCCGCTTCGCATCCACACTCGTGATATTGTCTCCTCTTCCCCTTCGTCTATGACGAGGGAAGCCTTCAGGCCATCGTGGTCCCACATCTACATGCATATGGTAGATGTCACTATGTATTGTCACCTAAAAACATGTCTTTTGATTCCATATAATCAGTAAACACAAAAAAAAATTAAATAACTCAAAATTTTTAAAGAGAGGGTCGAGATTCATTACCTATGTCACTGTATGCCGATCCTGGTGGTAGTGGCATGTCCGTGTCTCCCCAGAAATCTATCCCTGCATAGGGGTAGTCATCGATGGCAACTATCTGTCGTTGCCACCATGGAAAGAAATCAGCTGGATAGGGGTTGGACACCCTACCTCCACCCAGTCTACGCATCGCATCTGCCCAACGCCGTTGGGCCAGATCTCGAACCCCGTGTAGAGGAACGTTAACTCTAGGGCTCAATCCTGGAACACGCTAGAAGAAAAACGTGCTCAGTATGCTGCTGAAACCGAAGTTTCGCACTCTGCCCATCTTACACTCACTGAGCTGGTGTTTCATGTTGCCCAGTAGTGCAGTGCTCCAATCGTATATAGTGGGTCTCATGCACTCCAATGCATAGAACATCAGAGGCCGCGAGGCCTGGTGGAGTGAAGCCAAGCCTGCTATCCTTCCCAGTGTCAGTAGGATGGCCTTTAGGCCCAGCACCTGTATGGAGTTAGTTGGGATCTGACTCCCCACCTTCTCCGTGTCTGTATAACAGTACACCGCAATGTACTCATATATAATTAGGCCACCTCCGGGCTCCCGAGAATGTAGGTTCACTACTTCCCCCCGTTGGGAAAGTCCAAAAATAAAGTATATGTCCTCCACTTCTATGGTGAGGGACATCCCGTCTATCTGGAACGACTCTGAGTCTGGATTCCAGTAGTCCACTAACATATGCAATAGTCCTGGTTTGGCCCTTAAGCCACCAAGACACCAAAATTTGTAAAGCCCACATGCACGTAATGCTTGTTGAGCCATTAGATCAGCCCTTACTGCCTCTTCTACATCACCATGTTCATGTTCTCTCCATTCTAGGACCATCCTGCACAAAAAAATTGAAGTTTGTCCATTATAATACTTGAAAAACCTTAAGCACGGCCACATACGCGACTGTTTTCTAAACAGCCGCATATGTACGCGACTGTGAGGGCATTTTCCGCGTATATCCAGCCCTATACGTGAAAAAACCCTCGATTTCTGCATGGGTCGCAGCACCTATTATAGAATGGCCTAGAAAATCAAATACACCATGGAATTTGACAAATTTTGCATCAAAATGGAAGAGTAGAGCATGGGTAAGTACCTGGAAAAAATGGTAGTAGATTCCGCCGACTGGATCTCCTAGAATTCGCTGTTGAAGTTCTAAGCTCAAATGGGTAAAAATTTCAAATGTCTTAAAATGTTTTGAATTTTTTACTGTTTATAGAAATTTTTCAAAATTTTGAAATTTTTTACCCCCTTTCCTATAGTTTGGACCGTTTCTAACCCTTTTGGACCGTTTTTGGACTAATTTATGATGTAGGAGACCTTTTTGAGTGTCGTTTTAGCCTTTGGATTGACCCAGTCATGCCGATTTCAGGTATCATGTCTAAACTAGCATATATGTTAGGTTTCATCACCGTTTGCATTTTGCATGACCTTATGACCGTTTCATTATAGCCTTAGGTACGAACCCACTCTATTATGTCACAGAACTGTCTTACTATTTTAGAAGTGGCATGATATGAGTGGTAGAGCTTGACCTTACATGGGTACCCTAGTTAGTGCCTTATTTGCAGTTGGTGCCCATGCAGACATTTTGTCCCTTAGGGTGTGGGAGTCCGTTGTATAGTATTTCCATGACATTTCGCACGAGCCTCATACTCCTCTTGATCTTTTGCTGGCCTATTTCCCTCAAGACTCTCTTATGTCAAGTTGTAATTGCATTATCATGAGCTTTGCTTGACTTATTGAGCCTTACGCCGGCTTCCCTGACATTGAGTTTCAGCCATATAGCTCGAGCTTGTCTCATGTCTAGCCATGTAGAGCCATTTCATATATCCTTTGCAGCTTGATTCCCTATTTTTATCGGGAGGGGATTTTCCCCCGAGTGTTACTATCCTACACATGTATCCTTGCATTAAGCATAGGTATGTTCCACTGCTTTGAACTAGTTTGTTTGCCTATATGACACTCGTCTCCTCCTAGTCTGTAACTATAAAGCAGTTTTATTCTTTTTCAAGCTTTTTAAATATTTGGAAAAGTCCAAAAAAAACCAAAAAACCAAAAAGCCGGACAAGGAAGGATGTTATCTTTTGGCAGCTGTCTAGTCATGTCG
The DNA here is from genome assembly GCA_001517045.1 of Pseudotsuga menziesii. Lineage (NCBI taxonomy): Eukaryota > Viridiplantae > Streptophyta > Pinopsida > Pinales > Pinaceae > Pseudotsuga > Pseudotsuga menziesii. The sequence goes on along the minus strand of LPNX010410044.1, from coordinate 721,114 downwards.
CCTTCAAACAGAGCACTGTATATCACATCCATTGGTTGGGTTTATAGTTTGACTTTAGGAGCTGTACTCGTTTATCTAAGTTTATCTCCACCGACTGGTTAAGCTTCCAGTCCCCATGGAGCCTCTGTCGATGCCTCCTGTGTCACATAGATGTCCCAGTTTTGTATATCGAGTCTATGTTGCCTTCATTTAGTCACCATTCGTTGTTATGCTCTTGTTCGAAGGAAGTTGAAACCTAAGTCGGCCATTCCTCCGTTATCTTGACTTTGCATGTCGGCCATTCCCGAAACAGTTACTGGTTCGTGCACCTTATGATTGAGTCCTTCCACACTATACAGCTTTGCTGAGTACCTCATGTTGGATGATGGGGGATGCCTTAATGCCCTCCTTCTAGCGGATTTCATCCCATCGACTTCAGATCATTTATTCTGGGATTGGAATCTAGAGTCATTTTTGAGTGCCTTGAGACTTACAGTCATTAGTGGCAGGTTCTCTCACCATCGATAGTTTTTTGGGAATACATCAATGTCTCCTGATCAATGGATCCTCTCAAGTGTTTGACCTCAACACATTTATTCACACTTGTTAGTTTGCACTCTAGTACCTTGATTCCCATTTTCATTATCGGTGGGTGATCTTGCGTCTATTAACGGTATACATCAATGACTGGTAATCAGACGATGGACTACTATGTTCGACCTCGACACCTCTATTCACATAGTAGGACATGTACTCGTAGTGGCTTGTGTATAAGACCTTCCAGATTGGTGGCATCTCTTATATGCTACCTCCTTGATCGTGCCAGTGTTCATGAGATTTCAGCTCTCGTGACTTAATTCTAGTATATGTCAGACATTTCCAGCTATTATGGAGATCTTGATCCATTATATATCTTCAGCCATTATGGAGATCATGGTCCTTTGTATATATTCATCATGGAGATTCTGATCTATGTATATTGTACGTGGCGATGACCACTTATGTGATATTTTGTATCATTCCTATTCATGGCCATTGTACTCTTATGTATCCGAGACTGTTATATGTATTTGTAGTTATGTGCGGAGTTGTATCATTGTACTATGTTGATTGGGTGGCTGGTCTTCCATTTCGGATCCTTCATCACTCCACTTCTGGGATGGACTTATAATGTATTTCAGCCATCATATGACCCCTCTGACCTCACACATTAGGGTACATCTATTATAGCTGATTTTACCACTCTAGGTGAATCACACTTGCATGGCCTTCCCTTGTCCCTCTATATACTCCTTAGACCCCTTGGACCATTTTTTGTCCTTTGATGTTTCCTTGACCATCCCTATAAACACGTGAAAATTAATACACGCGACTTTTAAACCCCTAATCGCGTACATACACGGGTTTGACCCCTAAAACCGCGTACATCGAGATGTGTGCAAAATCCAAATCCTTTTGGAGTTTTCCTTGACATGGATCCGACTCACTTGACTCTTGGCCTTCCATATTCCTTGAGATCACTCGGATTTGACCTTTCATTACCCCTTTGAAAAGCTATATAAGAAACTTTGGATACATTGAAGACATAAGAGAATTGAGAGCAAATAAACTATTGTCCATTGTTGTCGGAACTTGTGCTTGAGTCTGCATCCCTTTGTCCCTTGGAGCACTTTTGTGTTCTTCCCAAGCTTGCATTTTGCTTTTGAGCTTGCTATCGAGAGATGGAGGATTGAGGTGGTGGAGGCCCAAGTGGGGGATTCAATTTCTCCGATTCGCAGACGTGCCGACAGAGGTTGTATCCATTGTAATCTCTGATTTTATATTAATAGAAATATCTTTTCCTGTCGAATAATGTATGTTTGAATGAATATTTTATTCATGGATGATTTCAAATACTTATACATTGTTGATTATATATGCTAGAATAGATCTAACACCCATATGTATAGTATGCTTGTCTTGTTTACTTGTTGTTGAGGAAGTGATTTATCAATTCAAGTTGAAGTTGGAAATCTCAACGGGGATCTACTTCAACCGTCCAAAATAAGGTACGATGTCTGATCCTTTAGTGTTAGATATTTGATTTCTATTGCATATTCGAAATGACTGATTTCTGGAGTCAAGCTGTTTGTTGTGGTACCCCAAGCCATAGGAATTTCTCTCCATAAAAGCGGCTGGGATTTTCAGTTCGATTCCGTCCGAGAAGTTTCAATAATAAAATCCCCCCTCTAGTGCTCTTCACACAACCATTCTTGGACCATTTTATTATTTATGCACATAATATTTACATATATTTCAAGTTAGCATGATAAGCCAACCATACAGTCCAAATGAAATATATACATCATATATGCCTAATAATTCACTACTCGGTCCTTGGCCTTGAGCTTCATACTAGGAATCCATATTCACATATTTACATTATTTACATAATTTTGGTTAAATAAATTCCAAGTCAAAATGGGGGTATTACATTTTCTCTCTTATTATTTACATGTGCTTGATTATTGAGGTGACAAATGCCAATCTAATATATCATTAGGTAATGCTCTTGAACCCACTTCCATTGCAAGTAATAGACTGGATGTTTCCCCAATGCATGTGCTAAAAGATATGTATGATGCTCTTCTCAAGACATTAGGAAGTTGCATCCCATACAATTGGATATCCATTAGAGGAGGAAACACCTTGTCTAATATTATTTCATTTTCAATAGTTCACTAGGTTAATGAATCCATTGTTTATCAATATATAAAATTGGAAATTCTTGGAACATGAACATATGAAAAAAATTCAAAATGTCATTTAAGAAGTCGCACTTGTAACAATATTCTTATGAGAATAGGGTGACAGACATGGTATAAGCCATTAAAATGCAACACTACCAACTAAGAGTCCAAGTGTACCATCAATCATTGGATTCCGTTTGATATGGAATCCAAAGAGACTTCGACCCCGTATTGGTACAATTTTTTACCAATGATAATGTAGCATTTTGCATGATGATGAATGTAGCATCAGTCCTCAAGAGAGAATTAAGAGGGTACCCTTTATGTTTGGAGATACACCAAGATGTCTCCATACCATTAGTCAGTCGAGTCAATGAGGAAAATGAGTTCATCAGGAATAATTATATTTCAATGTGTTCCTAATTGTCTTTGGGAATCTCTCACATCAACTCAACAAATGCCAAGAAATTTTTAAACTTAATTGATGTGAATTCTAAGTCAAACTCCTGTAATAATAATCCATTTATTATACTTGCCCTTAATTATTTGTCAATTTAATACGTGCTGAAATGGATTGACATCTACAATTATTGTAGTTAGTCTTAGACAGTATACCACATGCTCGTGATGTAGTTCATCTTCCCAAACCAAAACCATACCAATGGTGATTCAGACGCTACTACGTACAAAATAAAATCATTACTAGAGTCCGGAGGACTTAGTAGAGGGGTAGACATTGATGTTGCTTTCAATGTGTTAAATGACCGTTGAGTATAGGCATCCCAAATGAATGGAACCCATTTATTCAAAAGGCACATGAACCCTTTTGTTACTTTGGCATAATTAGCAATGAAATGTTACAAGAAATTAGCCTTCCCTTGTAGGTTTTGTAGTTGATGTAGTTATACACGAGAGGTAATTGAATTATTTCCTCAACGGTAAACATATTTACTATAATCCCATGCTTGGACACAATGAAAGCTAGCAATCACCCATATATGACACCAAATATGCATTTACGAGGATTGAAGCAAATCCTATAGTATAGGAATCTATCAAAAACATCCCTGAGGTGTTCAGGATGATCAACCCTCCTTATGTATGAAGTTGTCAAATCATCAAGGTAGGATTCAACAATGCATTTTATGTCATGAAACGTGTATGACATGGCCTGTTGAAACATGGCTCCAACTTTCTTTATACCAAAAAGAATTTTTCTATATTCAAGTGTGCCCAAAGGACATATAAACACAATTTTATGTTGATCTTCATGACGAATCTTAATCTGATTATAACCCGAGAACCCATCCATGAATGAAAAATATCGTTACCCATACACTCATTGATGATTTGGTCGATAAATGGGGTAGGATAGTTGTCTTTCGAACAAGATAGGTTCAGGTTCTTTAAGTAAGTACAAACTCTAATTATTTCTCATTTATTATTGATAGGCGCCAAATTAGACACCCATTTGGTGAAGGGCACGAGGTAGATAAAACTTGCATGAAGTAGTTTTTCCACCTTGGCTTTAACAACAACAATCATATGTTGATTGATCAATCATAGTTTTTGTTGAACAGGTTTGGAATTGGGATATGTCTTGATCTCATGTTCAACAATTCTAGGGTCGATTCCTGGCATCTCTTCATAAGACTAGGAAAATATGTCACAATATTCTTTAAATAGTGGAATAAAAATCTAAACTTCCATGGGGGAACAATCTACCACTATGAATACATTCTCAATGACATCGAGAGTACTAAAACCATCAATTGGAATTGTTTTAGATATATTCGTCATGTTACCTTCTGCATACCTGTGATGTATTGTGTCATGGCCCCTCCCCTCAATCCGACCAATGGAGGGTACATGAACCACTTATACGGGGTGATAATTTTTGCCCCTGAGGCCATATTATGAAATTCATAAACATTTAAATGTGTGCAAATGCATAGTAAAAATACACAACAAAAATAAATTTATCTACACAAACATCATGCATATACAAGCATATTCATATTAGGCATAATAATCATAATCATACACATTCAACACAACAGTAAATTAACAATTAAATGCTTATCTTTTCAATGAATTTGCCCAAGCAACTAGCTATGGAAGTGCAACGTTCCACCCAACCATAAGCACTCTATCTAGCCTATATTCTTTTAGCTGAGAGGCCACCCTCGAGCTAGGATATATATCCACTAAGGATGGACTAATCAAGCTCACTCACAACCATAAGAGTGCATATTCATGCTAAGCCAACCCACAACTGGGTTTATTAAGCATGCATAAAGATAGAGAAGGAAAATGTTAGGGAAGTGATCTCAACCACAAAGCTACATGCATATCAATTGGTCTCAACTAGCCATGACACCCACAATACCTACCACACCCAACACAAGGAAGGTCCCATTTTATGCTACACAGTCCGTCGAGTGCCCCTTCCCTCCACTACTCTTCAGGGTGGGCATAGAAAGGTCCAAGTTGCTAAAATTTCAGAGATATTTGCCTTCACTAGTTTTATCAAACAATTCCAACCTTTGATCGCTCTCTTTAGCTTCAATACTCTCTTGGATTTCTCTACTTCTTGCCACGTGACTTTCAACCATGAAATTCAATTTTCAGGCTTCCAAATCTGGGTGTTCCCAATGATTTTTGAGATTTTGACACTCTCAAATTTGTCTTGGGGTTAATGTCTATGGATTCCATACTGTTTTTCACAACCCACATGAGTTTCTGGGCATTTTTTACATTTTATAACATGACTCTTTCTCTAGTTACGATTTATGTTATTTTTCCCTATTGGGAATGCATCACATGCTGAAAATTGGAGCCTGGTTGCACAACATTGGAATTGGGAATGAAGGGAAATGAATCACCATGATAGAAATTGAATTATGGGTCAATTAAACTAAGACCATAATCTATCATACGAATTTATGCATTCGCCCCATGCTCCATTAAATTCATGAGTTTATTTCTTAGCTACCTTCTTACAACATAATTAAAGAACATCCAAGAATGCCATTTGGGTTTTCAAGATGACATTTGGAAATAAAGGTTTGTCTCTCTGACACCCCTCACCTCTACCTAGTGGATAACCATAACTCTTCATTTTCGTTGCTTCTATAGCCTGCTCTTGGACTTCTATTTTCATTATAATATTACATTGTTTTTACATTTTTTCCCATGGCTTACTAGCACATGCCCACAAAATATAAAATACTTGCCTTTATAATCTAAGCATTCGCTAGTGGGGTCTTGGCCTTGAGCTCCACACTAGGAATCATACATCACATATTAACAATATTTACATATAAATCCAATACATTATAGGGGTCAAAAACAGGGGTATTACATGTTGCAAGGGAAATCCGATGCCATTCAATGTTCCTAAGTATGATTATCCCTTTCTCATATATCCTCAATGCATTCATGTAGGAAGAAATTATGGTCGTTTATATATTTCCTTCCATGGTCTCTCCACCAAATACGTGACCTCCAAAATTGCTTTGTAAGAGGGTTGGACCATATCTATGATATCTTGCGAAGGTGAAGAGTTTATGGCGCAAACGAGCATGGTGTATTGATCACAATCCTTAGTAGATGGACAAGTGTGATCGTTGCCTGTTTTGAATGATTAAACAACCTGATTAGTTATTTTTGCTGCAGACAAATCCATTGGGGCCCCGCTATACCTAGTCTCTTATGAGATAATTGAGGAGTCTGACACTATCCTTGGATCTTCAAAATAAGATGTTCTAAATTGGCACACCCTTACCATGGAGTTAAGGTAATTGATGAGATCAGATGTATCATGGAAATGTTTCCTTCGGGGTTGGGTGGGGGGATATTAAACGTTCCCATGAGGTTAGTTACATCCCCGCTCCAACATTCTTGCAAGATCTCATGGAATGGCCTACCAATGATACATTAGTACCTATTGTGGAGAAGGATTCTACTCTATGATAGGATAGTTAGTCTATAGTGACAATCTTCCATTCATAAGGAAAATTAATAACATGGAATATTAATTATATAATTATCATCATGGCATAAGTCCAACTACATCATTGTTGATTGCATGGGCAGACCCGGGTTTACTGTAATTAATCAACAACAACCCAAACTCACTGGCCCTTTCGGCAACAGACCGCGAAGCGATCTGAAGTCTCACCCGAAGTGAATCTAATGGGTTGGCCAAGACTCAAGTGTCTTGGACCAGGTTCTGAGCATCCTACTTCTTCTTTCTTACTCCTACGCGCCACTAGATCAACCAGCTCTGCGCATCGCACATCCCCTTCTACTTGCAGCGCTTCTACCTGTGCGATGCTTACCCTGCACAAGTCGCACAATTTCCTCTCGCGTCGCACAACTTCCACTTACTCACAATACTTCCAACCTTATCGCATCTCTGCGCACCGCGGAACACCCAACCTCTCCCCAACGCTAAGCCCTCAGCTCGCAGTATCGCGCACCGCAGCTCCTCTGCCGGTGCGATATCGCCTCTCTGCGATATCCTACCGCTCCAACTTTGCGCTCTTAGCATTGACTGTGCCGATGTGCGAAACTCCCCTTCTCAGAAGTTATATTGTGAATAAATGGTCATTTAGAGACATACGTAAAGGAGTCTTTTAAACAGCCTGCTAAAGTACTTCAACTTATCTCTATCTTCTTGTATTATCATGAGCTGAACAATACATACATTCACTTACTGCAACTAACAGTACATGCATAATAACCGGTAACAACAAGCAAATACAATCACATTCATACAACACATAACACGTAGGTTTAACATGGTTCACCCCCAGGATGGGAGTTACGTCCACCAAACTGTGCTTCTATTATATATCTTGAGGGAAGTTAGCACAGTCTGTTGCACTGCATATGCAGCACGATATCTCTTCTAGATCTCTGGCCTATCTCTATCTCTATGTTGCCTTTCTTTCAATATATCCTTCCCTCTCTGTTCTCTCTGCGGGTGGTTACATACAGACTCAAATGACTCACAGACAAGCTAGGTGTCTGGATCGTTACAACGCAGTCTGTTTGACTGATTCCTGAGTCTACAAAATTATCAACTGACCTACTAACTAACTGACTGATTAGCTAACCCCTTACAATACAAAAATGCAAGCTTTTATAGGCGGCCCGAAGGTCTCGCCATTACAACACTGTGGGCCTGTCCCAACAGTAACCCCAAACCCTAAATAGTGACAGTCGGTCCTCTCTGTCCTTGAAGTAGCCGCTTCCCGTCACACCACAGCTCTCTGCAGTCTTCCATGCTTCCCGGTACTGACCATGGGTACTATGCACCGCTTCTCGTTCTGTCCTTCGCCTTCAATGCTTGAGCCTTGTTGCTCCTTCTTCTTTATGAGGGTCGCTGAGCCCTCCTGTCTTCCGCCGCTGCCTTCAATGCAGTGGTTGAGCTTTCTTCTCTCGGCCGCTGGGGTACCGTTGCCTTCTTTGACTTTTCTATCCCAAAAGTCCTGGTTTTCGGCTCTGCTCTCCAGCTGGAAACGTGCTACGTCGTCGTAGCTTTGCCCTGTCTTCTTTTCCGCCAAAACTTTATCTCTCCGCCAAAACTAGCAGCTTCTTCTGTAGCTGCGGGACCCTGCTCCAACAGTCCCCTAACACTTACTTGTGGCTCGTCCTCGAGCCACCTGCAACAGGCTTCTCCTGCTGCAACTTATCCTTCACCTCCTGCGACATCTTCTGCAACTTCTACCGAAGTCTTTCGACTTCGGTCTGCATTACCTCGACACGTTCTTTCTGGAGTTTCGGTAACTTAGCTCGCTGGGCTCTCTTATCCTTTCTGCCCATAGTCACGGTGTCGCTCACTTCGCTCTTTCTTCTTTATGAGCGCTCTAGTGTTGGAGAAGTGTTCCACAGATATCCTTTCCTTTTTATCTGGGTTAGAACTTTTATCACAAGGAAAATCTGTATCTTCCATCCTCCTTAAACCTTTCCTTCCATCTAGAGCCTCATGGACGGAGAAGAAGCAACCCATGAACTCCGCTCCGAGAACAAGCCTTTGTCCTCGTTCTGGAAGTCTCCCCTCTGCTGGGTTTGCAGTCTTCTTCCACTTCTCTTCTCTTCGAAGTGGTCCGGGTCCACATGTTGCTGCTGACCGTCAGGTTTCTGCTTCAGTACCTTCACCATGTTTCGTGCTTTTCTTAGCTGATCAGATAGGTCAGTGACCTTCTCCCGTTGCTTTCTTTTTCTGATTTTTACCTTCCTTCTAGCGGGAGATTTCTTCTCATCAGTATTCTGCTCTGCTTTCTTATCTTCAGTGGTCGGCTCGGCGTTCTTCTTCTCCTTAGCAAAGACTTTAGTGACAACTTCTACTTCTGGCGCTTGACTCTTCATCCTTAGCGACTGTCTAACTTGTGCTGTACTTAGTTTCACAACCCTGGGCGACGTCATCATGGCGGATCTACGGTCACCAGGACTAGGGTCAAAACGTCTCAACATGCCTTCTAGAGGTTCGCTTTTAGTCAGAATCCGCTTAGCTCAATACTTTGGGCCTGCAGTGGCTTCGAACTCTGGAAGTCACTGTACTCTGTAACTTAATTGGCTCTGCTCAGGGGACACTTAGCACTGCATTGCATAGTTCTCAAGGTTTGGCAACTGTACCCTTCCTGCTTGAAGGATGTCTGCTTTTATGCTGAAGGCATACTACCGGACGCAACGGTTATCCTGGGTCACACCCATTGGTCATCATAATTACCTGGACAAGACCCTACCCGTCATTCTGATCTGTCATAATTGCTGAGATCTGCTCACGTGTCCCTCCCATCGTGCATATCTTAGCACCGGTGTCGTCGGGGATTTATTAAATCTGGAAAAATTTATTTAAACTGCTGCCAAATCTACGGTAGGGGATACCGGTCATTTCTTCATTAACTACCTGTCAGATAGTGACTTGAATAGCCCACTGTCGGTTGCAAACTGAGTATGTGGCAGGCGGAAACGTCTTACTGCTGCGATGCAACTCCGCATCACCTGCGCAAACAAACAGTGTAAACAATCTTTTTTTTTTTTTTTTTAGTGTAGACTCATTCCTCGGTGTGATGCCTCCTTTCAACTACACTGGACATCTGCACGTCTATAAACTGTTCATGCTAGGGCTGAGAGGTGGGGAGGCTGTCACTATAGAGCTTCAGCCTACTGCCATTAATCCATGTGGGCAAGAGCTCCCCGTTCAGCTGGCTGAGCTGAACGGCACCTCCTTCTGTGACTCGTTGGATCTGGTATGGCCCCAGCCAATTCGTCTTAAACTTCCCTGGGAACTTGATGAATTTGCTGTCATAAAGGAGCACCAGGTCTCCGATCTAGAAAGTCTTATTCTTAATATGCCTGTCATGCCAAGCTTTTTCTCGGGCCTTCTACACTTTCTGATGGAATCCGGCGATGAACCTGTCTTCTTCTAAGGCAAGCAGCTGTGCTAGCCTTGCTTCGACTATGTCTGTATCAGTCATCTCGGTAATCTGAGCGATTCTTAAGCTGGGAAGAATATACTCCATAGGCATAACAGCCTCCTGTCCATATACTAAGCTGAAAGGTGTGTGTCCCATAAGTTTCTTGCATGTGGTTCTGTATGCCCATAAGACAGCGTTAACTCGAAGGTCCCAATCATTCCTCTGGATATTACAGATCTTAGTGAGAGAATTTTCTAAAATCTTATTGAAGGCCTCCACTGTACCATTAGCCTGCGGGTGGTAGGGAGTGCTCTTATGATGTTGGATCTGGAATTCTTCTGTTAATACCTCAATAGTACTGTTCAAGAAATGTGTACCTTGGTCACTCATCAAAATTACTGGGCATCCAAACCTGCTGATGATGTTTTCGAAAAGGAACTGTGCAGCTGTAGCAGCATCACAATTTCTTACTGCCTTGGCCTCTGCCCATCTGGTGAGGTATTCTGTTCCAGTGATAATGTATCTCGCACCAGTGCGCTTCCCGGGTGGGTTGATTGGACCCACAAAATCGATAGCCCATTTGTCGAATGCGCGCAGCGTGACCTGCGGTCGCAGCGGCATTTCATCGCGTCGTGAGGGTTTTCCTACCCTCTGGCAGATATCGCAGCATCTACAGAAGTCCTTAGTGTCTTTATGCAGTGTAGGCCACCACAAGCCTGCGTCTAAGATTTTCTGCGCAGTAGGTTTTCCTGCGAAATGTCCTCCTGCGGTTCCTGAATGAGCCTCTTTGATAATAGTGTCTTTCTCATGTGGCATCACGCATCTGCGCAGAACTTCATCCGGACCTAACTTGTATAGGTATCCTGTAATGAGGGTGAAGTTTGCTGTCTTAACAACCAACTGCTTCTTTTGCTGCTTAGTCAGGTCATCAGGTGCTACTCCTGTGGTTAGGAATTGAATAATGTCGTCATAGTACTCGTCTGCAATCTGTATTGAAAACAATGGCACATCTGGCAGATTGTCTTCTAGGTTACTAGGCTCTTCTCCTGAGTCTAGCCGCGACAGATGATCCGGTCCTGCATTCAGTCTGCCTGGTTTCACAATGATTTCAAAATCATACTCCTGGAAGAGGAGTAACCATCTGCAGATTCTCCCCCCTAACACTGGTTTATTGACTAGGTACTTCAGTGCGGAATGATCAGTAAACATTTTAAACGGGGCGCCCAATAGATAGTGCCTGAACTTCTGCAACGCATATACCATAGCTAAGCCCTCCCTCTCTGTTGTGGTGTAGTTCTTTTCCGCTGTGGATAACTTTCTGCTGGAATATGCGATGGGATGGTCAAGATCCCCTTCTCCTGGCTGGGTCAAGACGACTCCTAATGCGATGCCAGATGCATCCACATGTACATGGAAAGGCTTAGTCCAGTCCGAAAATACTAGGATGGGTGCTGTAACCATCTTCTCCTTAAGTATGTCTAGGCTCTGCTGGCGTTCCTCGTTCCATAGGAATTTTACATCCTTCTTGAGCAATTTCTCCATCGACGCTGTAATCTTTGCGTAGCCCTTGATGAACTTTCTGTAGTACCCGGTATGACCAAGTACCGTCCTCAGTTGCTTGACTGAATTAGGTGCTGGAAGGTTTACAATGATAGCGATCTTGGCGGGGTCTACCATCAAGCCTTGTCTGCAAACAATGTGACCCAACAAGATACCAAATGGTGCACAGAATGTACATTTTTTCAAGTTTAGAGAGATTTGGTACTGCCTACATTTTTCTAACATCAGTCTTAGATCGCCTATGTGCTTATTGATTAACCCAAATACAGTCCAGTCATCAAAATATACTTCCAAGAATTTATGAATGTATTCTTTAAATACAGCAACTACTACTCTAGAAAATATAGCTGGTGCATTCTTAAGACCAAAGGGCATTACCGTATACTGGAACGAGCCCCATTCTGTGGCAAATGTGGTCTTGGATCGATCTTATGGGTGTATTCTGATCTGGTGGTAGCCTGAAAACCCGTCAGTGAAGGAGTAGACCTCTTGTCCTCCTACGTTGTCTAATACTTCATCAGTGAACGGTGTTGGAAATGGATCATGAAGTGATGCATCGTTGAGTTTTCGCAGATCAACACAGATCCTGATGTCCCCTTTTTTTTTCTTCTCTTGTACTACCATAGGGCTAACCCATTCGCTTTCCTCTACTGGTTCAATGATGCCTGCTGTTAGCATTTTATCAATTTCGTCCTTTGCTTTTTCTTTGTATCACGGGTTCAATCTGTATGGATGCTGCTTAACTGGTCTAGCATCCTCCTTTAATGGTATCCTCATGACTCCCAAGTCTCCGACTATTCCCTTCATCTCTGTGAACTTGGTGGGAAATAGGTCTTGATAATCATGTAGCAGATCTGCAATCTGTCCAACTGTTTCATCATTCCAGTAGTCTCCAATAGAGGCAAACTTAGGTTCTTCGTTTGTGCCAATATTGATCTATTTAATCTTGATGGGCTCGGTGATCGCTGGAATCTCTAGCTGTGGTCCCTCCACTTCGCGAGTGCCTTCTGATTCTGGAATGTTGGTATTGCGAGGATCCTCATCCGCTTCCTCTGACTCTGATGTAAAATTGTAGCATTCCAATGCCTCTTCTAGCTGGATAGTCCACTCAGGTTGGACTGGTACTGAGATAGTGTGATCCTCAAAAATATTTGTCTTGATGATATCTAGGGCCTGAGCAACACTTGGATGTTCTGATTCAAATGCAAAGGTGAGGAGGAAGCTGTCTGTCATAAGCGGCCATGTGGTTGTTCCCTTGCGCAGCTCGGTCTCTGTATACCAATTCCTTGGAATTGTGTCCAATGTGTGAATGAATCTGTGAATCCATTCATCCTCTGGAATGTCCGACCAGTTCTGTTCACATATCTGAATGTGTACCCTGGGGTCAGTTTCTCCTGTGTACTTGTGCTGAACATACCTTCTGTCGTCAGAAAATCTGATCGCCATCAGTCTTTTGATATTATCCCATGATGCGATATTTTCTTTATGTGCATACCACCATCTTGCAGGTGTGGCTCGAACTGCAAGGTCCATAGTTGCGATCCTCTGCTCAGGAGGAGTCTGCTGCTCAAATTGTTCAAGAAAATCTTGGATGTCTGTCAGACCATGATATGATGGAGTCTCAGCGATCTCGGCGCCAATCCATCGTAGTGATTTACTTATAAGCGCACATCTGCGCGATGATACTTCGTAAAGTCTGTTCTGCCAGTTTTCTAGACCAACATCTGAATCCGATGCGCATGAGCTGTCGCATCGCCAGCTAATATGCCCTTCTGCAGTGGGATTGATATAGTAATTTTGGTTTGCTGTCATCTGGTAGAGACTCTCCATATTATGTGCCTCTTCCTCTGCTCGGATAGGTTCGATATATCTAGGTCCTTGGTAAGGGTCCAACGGTGCAATGACCCGGATCTGCGCATCCTCAAAGGTCATTTGTCTTTTCTTTAGGTCAATGACAGCTTTGCTACCAATTGCCCAATCAATACTCAGTAGTGCTGGATATGGTCGACTGTCACCAATTATTTCTATAACCTCGAAGTCCACAAAAGTACAGACTCCGTCAATGTCAACTGGCACCTGCGATAGTCGACCCAATGGTGATACTCGCTGCTGATTAGCTAATCTCAGGTGGATAGGTGATAGGGCTAACTGAGGACTACCCATCTGTTCCCATGTCTGCTTGGTTAGAACGTTCACCTCTGATCCGAGGTCTAAGACAACCTCATCCATTTCAAACTCACCGATCTGGGCTGTGAATTTCATCTCTCTTCCTGTCCTTGCATGTCTTGTAATATTATGGACAGCGCGGTGTGCACTGTCCAAGAGAGAGGGTTTCTGACACTGATCTATCATACGCTGTAGCTCACCAACAGCTTTATCATTTCTCAGGAGTTTCAAGCAGCTGTGCAGGAAGGCTTGTAGACTTCCTGTCGATTCATCCTCATCACATCTTTCGGATGTGGTAGCTTGCTGTGCCTGCTCAGGGCTATCGCTACGAGGTACTTGCTGCGGTACACCCCTAGATGGCGGTACCTGTGGTCCTGTTAGTGTAGGTTTATCAAAGGAAGCCTTAGCTTCATGAAAGGTCTCCTTATTCTTATGTAGGTCGAGTGCAGTTGCTTTAGTAGGAGCTCTGCGCACCCACCCCTGACTCATGTTCTGTCCGGTCTCCTGCGATGTGCCACTGGTGGAAGCACCGCTCCGAGTCACAATGTTAACTGCTGGTTCTGGTTCCTTAGGTTCAGCGGCAATAAGTTGGATGTTATGGTGTGCGGCTGGTTTAGGATCTCTAATCTTAGCTATCAAGATGGGACACTCTTCTATGGTATGATCATAAGATTTGCAGTAATTACAAGTAGTAGCGGCATTCTGGCAGTCCCTAGCATAGTGTCCAACAATTCCACAATTATAACAAGTGACTGGTCCACAACCTTGACCAAAACCTCCTCCTCGTGCGAAGCCTCCTCTACGGCCTCGTCCTCTGAATCCTCCTCCATGGCCTCCATACGTCTGAGCCGGCTGTGGTCCTGTTGCTGGACCCTGTGTGTCTGCTTGGACTCTATACACATCTTGTGTTCTTTCTGACAGGAGATCATAAGCTCGGCAATCTTGTGGATCATGCCCGTCGGATTTACAGAAGATACAATAGTTATT
>LPNX010410044.1:483526-705887 GCA_001517045.1 Pseudotsuga menziesii | reverse complement strand
TGTACAAGTTTAAGGTTATCATCGTTGATTGTTTTAATGGTCCACATAGCTTCGCATAGGAACCAATGTTGTTCCGGGTCTTCTGCTCCTGTACCTTTAAAGGTAGGTAGCTTCATGTCATCTCCCATTCTATTTCTCTGTGGTGGGATCTGACTGACTGGAGTACTACCACTCAGCGGTGTATGCGAAGGTGCTGTAACAGGAGTAGGTACTGACTGTGAACTACTAGATGGAGTACCTACGGGATTATTCTGAGTCCCTGTCTGCTTCTGTGGAGTATAGGGGTGGTAAGGGATACCCCCCTCTGGTTCTTTCGTGGTACTAGGGCTCTGTTGTCTGATGCTGTCTGAACTGTCTTCAAATATGGGAGATCTAAAATCTACTTTATATTTCTTTCCACTACGTGTTCGTCCAATGTCATCAAAATCACTTTCAAATTCTTGTGACATTACTAGCTTTACTTATTCATCTGAGACTAGATCCGTTGTTCCTTTTTCATATAGCAGCATCTTAAGGGACAAGTTTAGAGATCTTAGGTACTTACCGCGATATCCTCTGAAGAAGTATCGTTCGGCTGCACTGAAGCTCTTTCTCTGGTCAACTGCAAACTCTGTAACGTAGCCTTCTAGCACACTGGTAAGCCAGAAGTCCACTGCTCTCGTAATCGGATTGTCAAGGTTCTGAACAGTCTGAATCAGCTCCGGTGTCCAGACGATGTTTCTTTTCTTCTTGAATGTGTTCCTATCTCTCAACTTGGATAACCAGTCGAAAAGCTCATTTCCGTAGGTTACAAAAAATATAGCGTGTATGTCTGAAGCGATATGCTTTTCTAGCCAGGCCTCTGTGCTTAGTCTCGGACTCCTATTCTCTTTCTTGGTGAACTCCCTTAAGTCTGAATCCAGCCACTGGTGAAACTCTTCTCTCGTAGGATGCTAACAGAACATTGACTCCCAGTCGTTCAAACCGGCAACGGAACCATTTGTTGATTGCATGGGCAGACCCGGGTTTACTGTAATTAATCAACAACAACCCAAACTCACTGGCCCTTTCGGCAACAGACCGCGAAGCGATCTGAAGTCTCACCCGAAGTGAATCTAATGGGTTGGCCAAGACTCAAGTGTCTTGGACCAGGTTCTGAGCATCCTACTTCTTCTTTCTTACTCCTACGCGCCACTATATCAACCAGCTCTGCGCATCGCACATCCCCTTCTACTCGCAGCGCTTCTACCCGTGCGATGCTTACCCTGCGCAAGTCGCACAATTTCCTCTCGCGTCGCACAACTTCCACTTACTCACAATACTTCCAACCTTATCGCATCTCTGCGCACCACGGAACACCCAACCTCTCCCCAACGCTAAGCCCTCAGCTCGCATTATCGCGCACCGCAGCTCCTCTGCCGGTGCGATATCGCCTCTCTGCGATATCCTACCGCTCCAACTTTGCGCTCTTAGCGTTGACTGTGCCGATGTGCGAAACTCCCCTTCTCAGAAGTTATATTGTGAATAAATGGTCATTTAGAGACAAACGTAAAGGAGTCTTTTAAACATCCTGCTAAAGTACTTCAACTTATCTCTATCTTCTTGTATTATCATGAACTGAACAATACATACATTCACTTACTGCAACTAACAGTACATGCATAATAACCGGTAACAACAAGCAAATACAATCACATTCATACAACACATAACACGCAGATTTAACGTCGTTCACCCCCAGGATGGGAGTTACGTCCACCAAACTGTGCTTCTATTATATATCTTGAGGGAAGTTAGCACAGTCTGTTGCACTGCATATGCAGCGCGAGATCTCTTCTAGATCTCTGGCCTATCTCTATCTCTATGTTGCCTTTCTTTCAATATATCCTTCCCTCTCTGTTCTCTCTGCGGGTGGTTACATACAGACACAAATGACTCACAGACAAGCTAGGTGTCTGGATCGTTACAACGCAGTCTGTCTGACTGATTCCTGAGTCTACAAAATTATCAACTGACCTACTAACTAACTGACTGATTAGCTAACCCCTTACAATACAAAAATGCAAGCTTTTATAGGCGGCCCGAAGGTCTCGCCATTACAACACTGTGGGCCTGTCCCAACAGTAACCCCAAACCCTAAATAGTGACAGTCAGTCCTCTCTGTCCTTGAGGTAGCCGCTTCCTGTCACACCACAGCTCTCTGCAGTCTTCCATGCTTCCCGGTACTGACCATGGGTACTATGCATCGCTTCTCGTTCTGTCCTTCGCCTTCAATGCTTGAGCCTCGTTGCTCCTTCTTCTTTATGAGGGTCGCTGAGCCCTCTTGTCTTCCACCGCTGCCTTCAATGCAGTGGTTGAGCTTTCTTCTCTCGGCCGCTCGGGTATCGTTGCCTTCTTTGACTTTTCTATCCCAAAAGTCCTGGTTTCCGGCTCTGCTCTCCAGCTGGAAACGTGCTACGTCGTCGTAGCTCTGCCCTGTCTTCTTTTCCGCCAAAACTAGCAGCTTCTTCTGTAGCTGCGGGACCCTGCTCCAACAATCATAAGAAGAGTTTGTAAACCAAAGGAGTGTTGACCTATTCTACCTATACAATTATAGTCTTTCCCCATAGCTCTATTGGAAGTGCAAGGATACTTCCATGAGGCTTGAATAAATGACCATCAATTGCTTCCAACAAAGTTGGTGAATGTACTGTATCAGGTGAGCCTATAACTTGGAAACAAGACAAGGACATAACAGAATTAGAATCCCCTTCATCCACCATGGACATAGAGATATTTTTTTTAACAAAAAAGGATTTTTTTATTGAGAAAGAAAGCATGTATGAATTGGTAAAAACCAATTAGCCTCATAGTTTTTTTACAAATACTAAGAAGCCTGAGGCTACTAGAATCATTTCAAAAAAAAGGAATATGTCACCCAAAGAAAACTTACTGATAACTGAATGCTTATGGAATTGAATGAAAAGAGCTAGTCTCCCCATCGATACTGAGAAATCTAGGAGAAAGGAAGCATGCCTTATTTTCCAGAACATCTGCTGAACTATTTAAATCCCAAAGAATGTGTACTACATCAATCTTAGAAAATTCTTTCAGATTTCTCCTAATTCTATGAAGAATTGCATTCAAGGAAAAATAGTTGAGACTGGCTGAATAATTTAGAGGATTTATCAAAAGCTCAGAATCACCATAGATTAGAACCAACTTAAAACCTTTCTCCTTAGCCAACTGGGATGCCATAAGCATTATGTAACATTCTGCCTAATTGTTGGACATGATGCCAAGCCCCCAACAAAACTTGAAAGCAAATAATCTATCCGGAGAGAGAACCAGACCACCAGCACCTGAAACCATGGGGTTCCCTTTTGAAGCTCCATAAAAAAAAATGACAACTGAAGGAGAACTCCACCACAAAGAGAAATATTCCTCTTGACTTCCACGAAACCTCCAGGAAGGGGCCAATACCGGTTTAAACAAACTTGCAGATGGAGAGGCCACCGAACGCAGTGAGGAAGGCAAGGAAGAAAGAGGGCAACAAATTAAGTATGAAATCAACGCCAGAGCCTTGGAGGCAGCAAATTGGTAAATTGGCCTCTGGTTATTGAAGACACAACTGTTCCTGGATATCCAGATAGACCACAGGGTAAATTTCAAAATCGAATGCCATATCATATGTAAAACAGGAGCCCAATTCTTAGAGGGGCGACGATCATGCCAAATTAAATATAGGTCTGATACTGTTGATTACGTTGGAAGAGATAATTGAACACTAGAAAGAACCATTGCCCAAACATTTCTGGCAAATTCACATTCCACAAAGAGATGATCCTTAGTCTCCATAGCCGACAAGCAAAAACAACAGCAAGACGGCCCAACAAATCCACGCTTTAGAATATTGTCATGAGTTAAAGACTTACTCTTCAATAGCAACCAGATAAAAAAGTTTACCTTCGGCAGGTAGGAATGCCATACAGATTTCTAAATCGCTAGAACAAAATAGGTCGGAAGAGATGGTTGAAGAAGCTTGAGTCCATTGGCTGCTGTGCATTCTCCATCGTGACCCCAACCCCACCGATCTTGTTGGGAGAAACAAACAGGAGCCAGACTAGAGAGAAGAGGGAGCAACACTATTTTTTGGGACTTTATACTAACAGGGAGATCTGGAAAGCTCCAACCAGTCCAAAATCTATCGAAATCCCAAGTACAAATGTTAGCAAGTCGTAAAAGTCCTTTATTCTTAGACCAATTCATAATATCAGAAATCTGTAAGACAGAGGAAAGAGGAGGTTTTCTGGAGATATGATCCTCCCAGAGAAGAGTCTGCAACCAATTGCCTGGAACTCTAAAAATATGTTGACAGAAGAATTCAAACCCTTTCCTACAGGAGTTCCAAATTGCTGAACTTGAAGGAGTGTTAGCAGCTAAAATATTTCTTAATGTGCCTCCTTTCAAATACTTCATCCTAAAGATTCTAATGACAGGATGTTTCAGATCATCAAACAACTGCCAAATAAGTTTTCCTTTCATTGCCAAATTAGCAAGAGTTGGATCACGAATTTGAAGACCTCCTTCTGACATAGGACACTTAAGATCCTCCCATTTCACCAGATGAATCTTATTTTTCCCATGCTTCCCACCATTCCAGAGAAAGTCTCGCAAAATCTTTGCAATTTGGGTTGATATCAACTTAGGAGCCAAAATCAGAGTGGACTGTAAAACTGAAAAAGCTGAGAGGACTGATTTGATCAGGATCAATTTCCTGGCTTTAGATAACCACTGGCCACCCCAGGAAGAATTTTTTTTCTTTAACTTAGCCAATACCTTGAGCCAAAGAGAAGGAGTGATCTTACTAAGAGTTAAAGGAATCCCCAGATATGTAATCTTATCCCACTTGTCAAAACCTGAGAATCCAAAGAAATCTGATATTCGGAGAAGGGCACATTGTTCAACATTCCATCCGTAAACAACACTTTTACTTTTATTTATCAAATCTCCTGAAATTTGGCAGAAATTTTGAAGAACAACATTGAAAGCTCGAGCGATCATCAAAGAGGCCCCTCCAAGAAGAAGGGAATCATCTGCAAAAAGAGCATGATTGATAGGATCAATTCCCCTGGCAATCTTAATACCTGTTAAAAACCCAGCTTCCTTTTCAACTGAGAGTTTTCTGCTAAGGGATTCAGCCATCCAAATGTACAAGAAGGGAGACATCGAACAACCTTGACGCATACCTCTAGTGGCTTTGAATAAATCAGTAGGCCTACCATTAACTAAAGGTGCTATCCAAGGCTGATTCGTACAAGCTTTAATCAAATTTACAAATTCAGGACAAAAACCGAAAGAGATAAGCACATCATAGAGGAAGGGGAGCTTCACTCGATCGAAGCCGTTCTTCATATCCAACTTTATAAGCATGCCTTTTTCTTTCCATTGAAATCTGGAATGCATAGCTTGTTGAACTTGAATAACATTGTCAACTAGATGCCTGCCTTTTACAAAACCCCCCTGAAGAGGTGAGATCAGCTTACCGAGCAAGGGCTTGAACCTGTTAGCTAAAAGCTTGGCTATGATCTTGTAAGAAGAGTTACACAAGGAAATTGGACAGAACCTATCAAAGGAGGATGGGTTGACATCTTTAGGGACGAGGGAAAGAAAAGTTGAATTAGTACACCCACCCATTTTTACTTTACTCTGAAAAGACAAGACCATACGCAGCAGATCAGATTTGATAATGGGACAAAAGACTTTAAAAAAATGAATGGAGAAGCCATCAAACCCAAGAGCTTTATCAGATTCCATAGCCCAGATGACATCTACTATTTCCCTTTTTTAGAAAGGCTTCATTAAATCAAAATTTTCCTCATTATTGACTAGAGAAGGAACATTATTCAGGAAATCCTTAGATACTTCTTCATCATAAAAGCCATCATCTTGAAACAACTTCTGAAAACGCATATAAGCTGACTGTTTTATTAAGTCTTGACCTTTGATAACGACACCATCATCATTAATAATTTCTGAAATATGATTTCGAGAGAGCCTAGCTCTACATTGACGATGAAAAAAAGAAGTATTCCTATCCCCTGCCTTGAGCCAGATACTTCGAGATTTTAACTTGAGATACTCCTCCTTGAGCCTGAATGATTGAGTAGTAAGGAACTGGGCTTCCCTTTCAAGCACAATTTGGGAAAAGGTAATATCACAGTTTTCCATTCCAATATGGATTGCAGCTAACTCATCCACACGATCTTTCCTACTAAGCGAAGGAGAAGGAAGAGGGACTCTAAGCCATTTCTTCAATGCTTTTTTAGTCTGCTTCAATTTCTTTTCCCAGACAAAACTGGGGGAGCCATGAACAAACTAATTCCAATCCTGATTAATTGTGGCCATAAATCCATCATGTTCAATCCAAAGTGGAAAAAACAGAAGGGAATAGGACCTAGCTCATCTTCCTTTTCAAAAACCAGAGCAATGGGATGATGATCCGAGGAGAGCGTAGGGAGAATTTTGGAGGAAATAATCTGATTTCATCCAACAGAGAACTACGTACTAGAAACCGGTCTAGTCTAACAAGAATTCTAGCGGCCCCAACCCTTTGATTGGACCACATGAAATGCCAAGTCTTAGGTTTCAGATCGATCAACTCCGAAAATTGAATTAATTCTTCGACTGTATCTTGCATATGGTCTTTACCACGATTTCCTCCTTTATTTTCATTCAGCGCAAGAGTTATATTTAAATTGCTTGCTATGATAATGTTTGCTGGAGAATTACACACCAGAAAATCGGATAATGATAGCCAAGACTCTTTTTTTTCCAAATTATTAACTAGGACGTAAAGGTTGAGTAGGGAAAAAGTGGACTTACTGGAGCAATGATATAATTCAGTAAAAATCCAATGCTGAGTGGAGTACCAATTAGTTAACTAAAAATTCTCTTCTCGCCAAAGAGTTGCAAGTCCCCCACAGGAGCCTCTGGCACTAACTGATTTACCTGAATTAAAATTCCAATTATTTTACCGATGAGGAGAAGAGATTCCCCATCAATTTTAGTCTCCTAGAGAAGTAAGATTTTAGAAGGGGCCAACTTCAATAAATATTTGACAGCTTCGGCTTTAGATGAGTTTCCCAAACCCCTACAATTCCAAGAGTTTATCTGCATTACTTACCCAAAGGAGAGGGAGTAATTACTCCCTTTGGAGGTTTGTTTCTTTTATTCCTTTCTTAAGACATCTCTATAGTGGTCGGGCTTCCTTGAGTCTTAAGCCTTTCTGCCTCTTCTTCCCGAATTTCCTTCTTAGTCTTCCTGCCTTTTTTGGATTGCTCAAAGGACTCATCTTTTGAAGAACCAGAACTAACTCCATGCTTCTTCCAAGCAATGTCTACATAAAAGGGGATAACCTCCTTAGGAAGAGGAGAAACACCAAGGCTCAAAAAAGAAGAATCAACTTGATCCTTTGAAGCAATAGTTTCATCTGTAACAATATCTAGAACATCTAATTGCTCCATTTTACCTTCTTCAAGAATAGTTTTAGAGGTACTCAAAACAGAAAATGGATTGGGGAGTGCCTTGGGGGAGAGAACATCATGAGAAGCAATTGGTATTTTCTCAGCTGCAAGAACACCTGAGATAAATTTAACTGCTTTCCCTTTCTTTCTACCCCCTTGATTGGAATTTCCTTTCTTAACTTGAGTCCACTGATCTTCTTTCTCAAATATGGTGACTTTTTCTAATCGTTTTTTGCAATTTTGAGCAAAATTCCCATAACCATGACAAAAATTGCATTTAAACAGGATTTGCTCATAATCCAACTCCTGTATATAGGACCACTCTGCAACTGTTAACTGAATTGCTTCAGGGAGACGTATTTCCAAACCAACCTCTACACAAATTCTAGCACAAGCATACTGATCTTTCCTCTAAACCCTGTCAATAAATTTTGCCAAATTGTTCTCAATGATTTCCAGGGATTATAAGTTCCAAAAATGTAAAGGGAGATGGGGAGGTCTCACCCATACAGGAATAGCAGAAGGAACATCCTGCAAGGGGTCAAAGTCTGGGTTCCATTTATTCAAGTATAGATCCTGAGGACCCATAAAGTATGGGCCATTTCGAAATATCAAAGCTCAGTCCTCCACTGAGTCAAAAACAAAAACAAAAACACCCTGTCCAACAAAATGGCTACAGATATCTGCTGAAACACGAGGCCTCCAATTCATCTGCACCCAACCATCAGTTGCCTTAGGGGAAGGCCAGAGGCCGGAGAATTGACCAACAAGCCCCTAATCAGCCAAATTGAGAGCCAAACGATAGGTCTATTCATCAGGGAGTTCAACAGAAGGAATATCCACCTTCTTAACAAATTTTTGAGAACCTCCCTCGTTCCTCTTTCTACCAGAAGCAATCAACTTCTTAAAAGCCTCCAATTCAGGAGGAAGGGGTAGTGGAGGAACCCCACTAGGATCCATGAGGACTCCACCACCAATGCACCCTGCAGAAGGAGACAAAAAATCCCAGAGAATAGGCCATTAGCAACAAGACCAAGCAACAAACCCACCAAGTCATCATGACAGAGGAGTCACCAGAGAAATTCTACCACTAGCAGACAAGCTAAACCCGTAAGCAATAAAGCTTAAGACTTCAATCCAAAGGTAAGGAAGCCCTGCAAACAAGAAAATCCCACCAACATTGGGATCCTCCACCAGAATACCTCTTCAGATGCAAAATCCACCAGAAGAACAAACACTGCAAAGACCAAGAACGATCCCAAACAGCCAGGCCAATCCAGGCTGATAGAGAGAGCCTCCAGTGCTAGCACAAGCAAGCAAACAAGAAAACCAACCCAGTAACAATTCTAAGAAAGAATTTAAAACTTGGAGCCAGCCTCTAGATCACATCACGAGCCAGGAAGAGAGGCTGCAACCTTAAGCTGAATGCAGACTCCAGAGAGCCTCCAAACCGAGCAAAGGGAACAAACCTGCAATGAATCTTGAAGCAAATTCCAACTCAATGAATTTCAATCAACATGGAAAAATTGGCATGAATTTCCAGGAATCCCTTCAACAAAACACAATCTCCAGGAAACCTCCAGACCGAACAACAAAGCTGCAAATTTTTTTTGAATCTTGGAGCGAAAATTCAAATCCAAAATCAACCTCATCGATCCTTCACAACCTTGTCTTCACAACCTTGCACGAGGATCATTGTCTTCACAACCTTGTCTTCAAAACCTTACTCCAGGATCATTCGGACATAGAGATATTCAACCCTATGGTCGATACTTGTATATGGAAAGTGATAGAATGGGGAAGACATGTTTGCAGTTGTTCAGGTAAAAAATTATTAAATGAGAATCTAAGGGGTCTACAGCTCCAATTTTTTACAATAATGTCTTTCGCTACATGGGGCATCTTTGAAGTACCTATAACGTGGACATCATGCAAGGTCCTTGAGTTAGATATTAAAAAATGTTAGAGTTTTGTGTGACTTGTGCATTGGGATTATACATTGACCATTTTAGCACACCTTTTAGTATGCGAGGCATCCTGTCATTCATCGGCTTTTAGATGTGTAGAGGGTTTGCCATCTTAGAGGTGGAAACTTCCTCTCGCTTCGATCTAGATGTGCTTTCCTTGTAATTATGGGATCTAGTTTAGACATTTAACTCCCACTCATACATATAGACATTTGAATCTAATGTGTTGCATGCTTATGAGGAGGATCCTAGATTGAACCCTTGTGGGGTACAAGGTTGTATGGGGATCCAACAACCATTTGATTGTGTTGTGGAGAAAATGGATTAATAAGGAAAATGTTGCTTAGAAGCTTCATGTTGCACCAAAAGATGTTGAGTGGCCTGCAACTTGGGGCATTGGTGATTTACATCATCTTCACTACAAAACCTACAAGGAAATTTAACCTTCTTCTTCTCCTTTTTTCCCTCTCCAACATTATTATTATTGGCATTATTTCCCCCATTCCCATTCCTTTTGTTTTTTCCTTTCTTTTTTCCCTTTGATACACCAATTCCCCTTTTTATTAATTGCCTAAACTGATAGGACATCGGAGGATTGGTTGGGATTGGGAGCATTGGTGGTGATCTGCGTGGCTGCAAATGTATTGGTGTTTAGAAACATATGTTCCATTTGAGTTGTCACTTGTGCACCTGCCAACATTCTCTATAGTGTCAATCGCACTATCATTGTGTGGGTATGGATTGGGTTGGTCTTTTCTCTAGGATTCATAGGAAATATCTCATACACCATCTATGATTGAGAATGTACTAGTTCTACTTGTTGGGCCTTGTCAATGGTTTGCTCTTTGGTCACAACCCTTGATAATGTCACATCTTTTGCAATATATGGTTGTAAAATATTTGATGAATCAATCTACTAAAATCTTGTTAGGAATTTGGGCTTTAATTAAATGACGATGTCTGTGCCACTCATGAAAGTGATGAGATTTGTGTGTGGACTTATCCTGTCACAATGATGTTAATAACTCAGTTCATGTTTCATAGTGAACATGCAACTATAAGTTCTTAAAAAGGGTTGTAGCTAACCCATCAAAGTTTTGGATTGAAGCTCAAGAAATTTCTATCTACCACTTCATCGTGACTCCAATAAAACTTCTTTTAAAGAGTCTCGACTTGATACTTTTGTCCACAATGAATTTAATGAGCACCATAGATGGAACACCATTATGTGTTTGGTTGGGCCTTCTTCATATTTTTCCTTGAAATTAGGAATATTAGAGGGAAACTTTGTTAGAATGGGAGGCCAACTCAGTTTATGTATAACCATATAGTTAGTCAACTTGGTTAGATCCAAGAGATTAAGTATTGCTATAAATCATAGCTTTGTTTAAGCTAGATAATTCTAACTCCCACTTAAGGATTTGTTTGTAAAAGAGTTATAAGGCAGTAAACATTACTAGGCACAACAAATGAATTGGTTTGCAAACTAGTTAAATGGGTGTCATTGGGTGGGACTTGAACATACGGTGAGAAAGTTCCACTCATCATGCCCCTCATACCAGGGAAGGGAATACTCCCTAGGAGAATGCTAGAAATCGAGTAAGCTACAGTCCCTACTGAGGGAAATAAAGAGGGAACATGTCCACCTCCAAATGGAAATGCATTGAAGGGGATAGATGTGTTTCCTGTCAGGGTATTCTAACCTAACTCAAAAGGATTACTAACGATATTGTGTGGGATTCCAGCTAATGAAATCCTAAAATAAAATGGGAGACTATGTAGAGGCATGGACATCGTAGTTCCTGCATCACTGCCATGAGTTGGAGATGAGGAAATGAGCCCTCCAATGACTATTATTGACATAGGTGGAAAACGATTATGAGCTAGAATATTGGATACTGTAGGGATTACTCCTCCCATGGGAGTGTTAAAAAAATGAGCTAAGGTACTTCCAATCCCAGATCTACAACAACATCACCCATATATACATCTTGACACACAAGAGGTGACTATCCAATATGGCTTCGAGTGTCAAAAATATGCATTTGGAATAATGAAGGACTTTGGTAAGTAGTGGTAGGTTCATAAAATCTACTAAAATTGTAGGGCTGGTCAAATCCTTAATCTTAAGTAGACCTAGGTCTTCAGAGACTATGGGGAATGCCCCCAAGTATGAATATTAGTATGAACTTTGAAGTCACTTGAGACATTTCGTATGATGGTTCGTTAGAATCATTAGATCATTCTTCTATTTCCTCTTCTACGGGGTTGTTAGGAATAAATGGATTGTCTTTGTTAAGCTCATGAGGAGTGGGCTCCAATTTATCTAGCCTCCACCTCTTTGGAATCAACTTCAGCCTCTCTCACAAGAGGCCTCTAGTCCTTCTGGCCCTGCAGAGAGGTTGGTCGACCACCTTCACTCAAAATGGAAGAACCTTTCAATGTATCAATAAATAAAAAACAAACATCTAGAAAAATAATTCCTTAAATATACAATACACGCACAACTTCTTTCCCAAATACAAGTCAATGAAGAGTTAGAGTAGGGCCTTCCGAAGGCCATCTTGGGACGATTAAGGCCCAGGTCCAACCGATGAAGGTGAGGCAGAGGTGAGGGAGACCGTTATGGTAACCTTCACACAACAATCACCAAAGGTGAAGTGCCCTCATGACGATGGACACCCTCCAATGGAGTTGAGGTAGAGATTATGAGTTTGTCTTAGGTATAACAAGTACTTCCCACTTGTAGTCACCCGGGAGGAACATAAGATAGGAAACTAAGGATACAACTTCACAATTAGTATTTGGAAAATAGATCGTGGGTAAATATTTTACATATGGGCAGGGAATGTATGGCATAAATCCTAGACTTGAAGCCTTTGTTGAATTGGTGTCACCTCAAGGACTTACTAATCTAATCAAAACCCTTTAACACACAAAATCCTTCTAAATGGAAGGAGAGGGGATAATTTCTCACTAAC
This sequence comes from Pseudotsuga menziesii, assembly GCA_001517045.1. Lineage (NCBI taxonomy): Eukaryota > Viridiplantae > Streptophyta > Pinopsida > Pinales > Pinaceae > Pseudotsuga > Pseudotsuga menziesii. The sequence continues at coordinate 693,455 of LPNX010410044.1, read as the reverse complement.
TCCTAGATTAAAATCATGTTTGACACATGTGTTATATGTGCTTTCTTAGTAAGTACTTCTTGCTACTAGTGGATTTCAACACTCTCTGGTCATATCATAGTCTTGTTTTACATGGCCTTAGAGATTTTACTCTCCAATCCTACAACCAAGGCCTTAAGACCTAAACTATTGTTGGTTTCTACAAAAGAAAGTAACCATAGTTTTTTTTACTTGAATTTATTTTAAGAGATCAATTTACTTTTGATAAGGAAAAATAATGAGGAAAGCAAATTGTTCACAAGATGCAATATTTTTTGTATATATTAAGAATACTAAGCAAATATTCACTTTTCATTCATCATTGTCACTATATCTTAACACAACTTTGTGTACTATAAGCACAACAAACAATCAAATTGATTCACCATTTTATTTCACTTTTCATAACCTTAAGGACCTCTAATTGCTAAAATGGAGAATGCATTAATCAAATATACACCAGGATGCTACAAAATCATCCATGCAAATTGTTGGAGGAGCCTAAGTCAGCTAGCCGACTAGGCCTTTCAGCTTACTAGTTGTAAAGTATAACAATAGATTATGTCGACCTCATAGGTCATGTCGGTCAATTGAACCAACACGTAGTATGTAACCTATTGTAAATCATATAAATAGGCTGGAGAGTAGGATAAATAATCACTTCGATTGGAAGTAATGAACCCTATATGTGTTCTTGAGTAATAGAAATACTTGTTGTTTCATCACTCCTCGTCTCTTGTCTATATCATTGCTTGTGTAAATATGTAATATGTATCATCGCTAACTATGCAATCTGTTTGATTACAATATTGGTTTTGTTGTCAGTGATACATGTATAAGATAAAAATGAGTATAATTTGATGATATCAAAGCAAGATATTAAGGATCGGTGGGAGTGAAAAATAGAAAAGTTCCTACAAAATTACGTTAGAAGGAACAAGTTGACTATTACCCAAGTAAGAGAGAAATTATTCTTTGAAACACATGAAAAAATTGTCGAATATGTACCATGTGCACTAAAAAAGATCCTAGATGAAAAATCCGGTAGATGAAAATGAAGGACAACTACGTCAAAAACTGTCCAGAGGGGGCCGCACGAATCTGTCGGAGTGGTTTGAAAGAATTGTTGATGAGTTCTGCAAAGAATGGGATATCGAGGAACGAGTTTCTATCGCTAACATCAAGGAGATATTCTATAATGACCTCACTAAACAATTCCTTTGTTCACTACCGACACTCTTGTTCAGATTTCTAATCGACAAAAGGGCAACACATATTGTAGAACCTCGACCATTGTTGTTAAAGGCACCTAAAAACATGAACTGGGAAGCAAAACAAAAGGAGTGGGAAAAGTTCATACAAGAAAGAGAGTGGGGGTACTTCCTCATTTAATGAACACTTGCACCCTAGCTTACTAAAAAGCTTTCAGGTCAGAAGGGGGGGGGGGAGTGGGTAGCCGATCACGTTCTTATAAAGTAGAGGAATAACAATTGAAAAATGAAAAATGCGATATGGCCAGCAATGGAAAATCAAAACAAAAAAAAAGAACAAAACTATAACAATGACACACAAAAGCACTCCAGATATCTAGAAAATCGAATGGGAAAGGAGAAGGAAGCGACGTGAATAAATAAGGGAGCAGGGTGCTGCACTCCAGAAAGAGAGAAAGATGGGTATAGAAACAAAATAACATCTGCCAGAGTAGAGTCATGATTGACAAGAAATGGGCGTTGATGAAGATCTATCACTTATGGAGGAATACTTGTGGATTGAGCAGGGAGGAGCTCTCTAAGTGACTATACCTGAAACTATAATCCTGCATTCCTCGTTACATCTCACTTAGAGTGCCCAAGTGCAAGACATTGTTGAAGAAGACTTAGGAATCCATTCTGGCCAATCATGTATATGGATTTGGAAAAACTATGAGGGAAAGGAAGTTGATCGACTATTAATTTATTGACCTAGGGAAGGGAATTGGGTCACCTTTCAACCCGAATTCTCCAATCGTAGTTTTCATCTACTTTATTCAGAACATGGAGGAGTCCCCCCCAGCCAATTCTAGAATCATACAACTCACCAAATCATTCGGTATCACCGGTAATAGGAGTATCCCAATTCGAGCAAAATTTCACTTGGGTATCGACAAAAGTGGTAGACAAATATCGACTTCTAACAGTCGACAGAGAACCGACTGACACAAAAGATATTATTGACAGAAGTGAAGAGTGCACACTAATTCTTATGAATACACACCCATAAGTAGCATCTATTGAAAATAGTTGTGAAAGAAGTTTAGTTATAGGAATTACCCACCATCACCAACACCGACAGGAAAAGTCGAATTCATTGCAAAAATGGTGCACGTAACCTCACATATTCCTCTATATGAGGGAGACGAAGACCTGAAACTGTTAGATTTGATCATTTAATCAATATGATCTAGGATCTTATATGAGACAATAACATGCACATCAATAATCACAAGAGACAAGAGACAAAAAGAGTTTTCCTCGGGGAAACCATAAAGGAGAAAACCCCACAACTTCCTCAGATATAGAATGAGCACCAATAGAAAAAGTAAAACCCAAAGACACAAATATGATATCCGACAGTTGTTCTCTCTCTCACTTGTGCGAGCTGATCCTCTCTCACTCATGCACTATTGTTGAGTGAGTGTGTGTTCCAAATAGAGAGTCTCACTCTCTATTTATACTTGTTTTCCACTTGACTTTTACTCTATAGGGACGACCTCACTAGGAGAGTCTAATAACCCTAATATGACTCAAATAGGGGGATTATTGCCTCGACTTACAATGGAGGGTTAACCTTAATGACTTTATTATATTAATGACTCTCCCGATTAGAGGAACAAACATCTCCGTCGTGGTACAATGAAATACAATATAAAATATACAAGTGAATACATTTCGAAATTTCAAATACATCAATACTCCCTCTTAACTAGGAACGTATTCTCTTGACACAGTTCATTAGCACAATTCTTCATCACTGGATCATCATCAAAGATGGATCGTCATAATAGTTGGATCATCACTGATGTAGGTCTTCATCTTCTTCGGTGCTTATATCCAACCATGGGAGGCCCATCTTGCCACCATGTCGGAAAGGTTCAACACTTATATCTGACCATGGGAGGTCCATCCTGCCACCATGTCAGAAAGGCTCCGCACTTATATCCTACCATGGGAGGCCCAGCCTGCCACCATGTCGGAAGGGCTCAACACTTACATCCATTGGCATGGTAGGACACACCTACTACCATTTGGGAAAGGCTCCAACACTTACATCCACCGGCATGGCAGGACACACCTACTACCATCCGGGAAAGGCTACAACACTTACATCCACTGGCATGGTAGGACACACCTACTACCATCTAGGAAAGGCTCTAACACTTACATCCACTGTCATGGTAGGACACACCTACTACCATCCAGGGAAAGGCTCTTCACTTACATCTAACCATGGGAGGCCCAGTTTGCCACCATGTCAGAAAGGCTCAATACTTACATCCACCAGCATGGTAGGACACACCTACTACCATCCAGGGACAGGCTCTACACTTACATCTAACCATGGGAGGCCTAGCTTGCCACCATGTCAGAAAGGCTCACAGACTCATCACTTCCCCTTGGAGGGAACCTCAATCTGACGAACACCAAGCTTCTCTTTGAAGTACTCAAACTTCACTTTGGTGAATGGCTTGGTCAACACATCCATTATCTGCTCATCCGTCGTAACATATTGGAGCTTCACTGCTATCCCTGATATAGTGATACTTGATCTCGATATGCTTCGACTTGTCATGGAACACCGAGTTCTCCAACAACTTCACACAGCTCCAGTTGTCGCAATATATACAAGTAGCATCCAACTAGATATCAAACATGTTAAATAGTAGATTCCTCAGCCACACTGCCTCACAACTAGCCAAACAGGATGTGACATACTCTGCTTTGGCTATACTCTGTGCCACATAGGATTGTTTCCTGCTAAACCAAGAGATCACAGATGATCCCATACTGAAGTAGCACCCTGAAGTTCTCTTCCCATCAATGGAATTTCCCTCCCAATATGAATCCACATAACCGTCCAAGTTAATCTTCTGATTCACCTCGTACTTGAGCCCATAGTCAACTGTACCCTTCAGGTACCTCAAAATATGCTTTGCAGCAATCAGGTGAACATGTCTTGAATCCATTAGGAACTGGCTCAATGTGTTCACAACAAAGCAAATATATGGTCTTGTATTCGTCAGGTACATCAAGGACCCAATCATTTGACGATACATCATGGCATCAACCGAATCTGATGAATCATCACTCAATAGATTCAGGTTCGATGCCATAGGTGTGGCCATGGCCTTGCATTCCATCATCCCGAACCTCTTCAGGATATCCACTACATACTTCCCTTGTCCAAGGGATATTCCATCCGCATTCTGCCACACCTACATGCCTAGAAAGTAGTGCATCATACCCAAGTCCTTCATCTCTAAATCGGCAGCAAGCTTCCTCTTTGTGTCAGCAATCGACCCGTCCTCACCTGTCACAAACAGGTCATCTACATACAGTAGGAGTATCACTGGGTTCCCTTCCTCAACCTTGTAGTAAAGGTAGGAATCCACTTTACTCTTGGTAAAGCCCAAGCTAGTCAAGAAGTTGTCAATCTTGTCATACCATCTCCTAGGTGTCTGCTTCAAACCGTATAGGGCCTTCTTCACTTTGCACAAATGAGTCTCCCTATCACGTGTCTCAAATCCGAGTGGTTGCTCCACATACACTTCCTCTTCTACTAAGGCATTCAAGAATGAGGTCTTGACATCCATCTGGTGTATCTTCCATTTCATCACTGTAGCCAAAGCAATTACTGATCTGATGGAAGTGTAGGGAGCATACATTGAGCTATCAATTCCCTGAAATGAGGTTCACAAATTCTAAGGGGAAACTCATCTTTTTTAGAGGAATGCACACTTACCCAAATCAAGTGGTGTCCTCTCATAGTATGCGGTCTATATTGAGGCATGGAGACATAGAATGGGCTATTGAATGTTTGATTACATCTTCTAATGCTCACTTAAAGGTTTCCAAGCATCGTAAGGATACAAAGCGATTATTGAGTAAGTATGAGAGTGTTTTTGGAGGCCTTCCCCTAGGGAGACCACCAGATAGAGGGGTGGAACATACCATTGAGTTGGAGATAGGAACCCAACCTATCAAAATGAAGCCCTATAGGCATCCCAAAAGGATTCGAGATGAGGTTGAGGAGGCCATTAAATAACTTTTGGAGTTGTGTCTCATAAGGCCTAGTTCAAGCCCATATGCTTCTTCAGTTGTTATGGTAAAGAAAAAGGATGGAACTTTGAGGATGTGCATTGATTTTAGAGCCTTGAATAAGAATATAGTGAAGAATAGATATCCCATCCCAAGGATTTATGAGCTCATGGTTGAGCTCAATGTAGCTAAGTTCTTATCAAATATTGACCTTAGATCTGGTTATCATTAAATTTGAATGAAGGAAGAAGAATTATCAAAGACTGATTTCAGATGCCACTATGGTCACTTTGAATTTGTTACCATGCCCTTTGGCTTGATAAATGCTCCTGCCACATTCCAATCATGCTTGAACAATATATTTCACAAGCAACTTCGTAAGTTTGTACTAGTTTTCTTTGATGACATTCTTATTTACAGTAAAACATGGAAGGAACATTTGCATCATCTAGAAGTGGTATTAAAAATTCTACATGATCAATATTTGGTTGCTAAACTGTCAAAATATGAGTTTGGTTTGACATAACTTTTGTATCTTGGACACATCATTGGTAAATATGGTGTGAAGGTGGATATGGAAAAAATAAAATCCATTATAGAGTGGCTTCGCCCCAAAACTCTCACTGAATTGAGAGGATTCATTGGGATTTGTACCTACTAAGTTTGTGAAGGGGTTCTCCCAACTCACTTAACCACTCATTGATTTAACAAATAAAGATGATTTCCAATGGAATTAAGAGGCTAAAAAATCTCTACAAATAATGAAAGAGGTAATAAGCAATTGTCCTATTCTAACATTGCTTGATTTTTCTAAACCATTTGTCTTGGAATGTGATGCATCAGGAGAAGGCATCGGAGCAATCTTAAAGCAAGGAAAAGACCCAATAGATTTAGAGAGTAGGAATATACAACCACATTTAAAGTTTTACTCTATATCTGATAAATAAATGTTATCCATCATGAATGCTTTGATCAAGTTTATGTAATACATGGTGGGAAAAAAGTTTGTGGTAAAAATTGACCAGAACAACTTAAGGTACTTCCTCACTCAAAAGGATCAAAATGAAAGGCAGTAAAAGTGGGTGAGTAAGATTCAAGCATTTGGCTTTGATATTGAATATGTGAAGGGAAAGAATAATGTGGTAGTAGATGCCTTATGTAGAAGACCTTATATTTCTCTAATGGATGTTGCATAAAATTGGAAAGCTATATTAGAAGTAGAATATGCCAAGGATAAGTTTTCTTATGAGATTTTTTATGGGACTAACCATGATTATAGGTATAAGGTGTTAGAATGAATCATCTACTACAAATATAAAATCTATTTGGTCCCTGATTCAAGCTTGAAGGAGCAAGTTTTGAAGAGAGATCACGATTCTCCTCTAGCAGGTTACCTGGTTTCTTCAAAACATATTGAATGTTGAGGGAAATATTCTCATGGAAAGGGTTGAAGGCTGATGTTATCAAATATTTTAATAAATGCCCCACATGTTAGGAAAACAAATTGGAGCACACTCATCAAGTTGGCCTCCTACATCCGTTTCCTATTCCAAAACAAAAAAGGGAGAGCATTTCCATGGATTTCATCACTGGTTTGCCCAAGGTACTTGGTAAGGATTGCATATTTGTAGTGGTGGATAAACTCACTAAATTTACTCATTTATTTGTTGTTACAACAACTTTTAGTGCTGCACAGGTGGCTAAGCTATTCTTTAAAGAAGTTTTTAGATTGCATGGGATTCCCAAGAGCATTGTTAGTGACAGAGATAGCATATTTTTTAGTGCATTTTGGAAAGAACTCTTCAAAATGGTGGGGAAAAATTTGACATCTAGCACAAGCTATCATCCACAAACTGATGGCCAAAAAGAGAGGGTGAATCGATGGTTGAAAGGATACTTGAGGAACTATGCTAGTGGGAAACAAAAAGCATGGATCAAATGGCTACATTTGGGTGAGTTTTGCTACAGTACAACTTTTCATATGTCCATTGGCATGTATCCTTTCAAAGAACTTTATGATTATGATGCATCCACTTTTATTGACCACATTTTTGGTGATAGTAGAGATACAAAAGCTAAGGATTGGATTGACGAAAGTCAAGAAATTTTGAAGGTTTTGAAAGATAACTTGCAGGTTTCCCAAAATCAACAAAAAAAATATGAAGACCAACATAGAGTGGAGACACACTTACAAGCGAATGAATTGGTATATTTGAGGTTCAATCCCTACAAAAAAACCACCATAAAGGGTAAAGGTTCATAAAAGCTCAAACCAAGGTTTTATGGTCCCTACAAAGTGATTCGAAAAATTAGAGAAGTGGCCTATGAATTGGAACTTCCAACATGAAGTAAAATTCATAATGTATTTCATGTTTCATGTCTAAATAAGGTTATAGATCAGAATATTTCAGTTTTAGAAGCATTACCTCCCTTTGATGATGAAGGGAAACTTATTCTCTATCCAGACAAAATATTGAAAACAAGGGAAAGAAGGTTAAGGAGCAGAACAATAAAAGAATACTTGGTACAATGGAAGGATTTGCCTAGTGAGGAAGCCAATTGGGAGGATGAACAAATTTTGCAGCATCCAAACTTGGAATTGTTGAGGACAATAAATATTGGGTGGGGAGGACTGTCATGTCCCCATCCCAATGAGACTACTAGTTAACAATGTTTCACCAACCTACTAGTTCCCTAGGTTGGGATGGAGGCATTAAATATTGCAATAAGGGAGCTATGGGACCTAAGAGAACCTTAGTTTACCATATACACATTAAATTGGGTCAAATAAATAATAAATATGGAGAAAATAAAGTGGCATTGCCTCATGGATACAGTTGGAGGTTCATGGAGACCTTGGGTGGCTAGATTCCTCCTTACACTTGTCATGACCTAACCACAAAATTGAAATGATGAGGAATGGAACATTCTTGGAAGGTGAATAGGTGTCAAGTAAAATGCCACGAGACAAAGGATTCTAATGAGTGTACAAGAGTAACTCCCCATGTAAGAGGAAGAGACTAGAAATAAAAATATGTGCCACTTGGAGAGAGATTCCCCGTGTTTTATGACAACAATGATGGAAGATTCTATGACAAAATCAGACTTGATTGTAGACCTATGACAATCTGACATGTCATAGGGTGCATTTGGAGGTTGGTGGTAGCAATCTGGATTTGGAAGAAGATTGAGGGATGAGGAGAAGGACAAGTGTCATAGGGGTTACTAAACATCAAGGATGAGTTGGAGGAAGCCTATGGGAGGGAATTAGACCTTAGAGGACCTTATGAGAGTTATAAAAAGATTTCATGACAAAAGAGAATAGATTTTTATCATTTGAAAATTTTCCTTTGGGATTTTGGAAAGCACTAGCTTGTCCATTGCACGGTGAGTGCTCACTCTCCCTGCTAGCGAGCCAATTTCAAGGGAGTTGGACTCTCATACAAATTGGTTGTTTTCTAGGAAACCCTAAGCTCTAATTTGGATATGAATGGAATTTTTTTATTGTATATAGTAGGTTGATACAACTTGTGATCCATATCTTTCCCCATTATTTCATTCCCTATCTCTCTATTCCCATGTTTCCATATGTTAGCGCACTAGTGTGAATGATGCTTGCGCTCTGTTGAGTTCAGTTGATAACCAAAAGGTTAATGATGTTTTTCTCTATAATATGTTCCCCATACTCTCTGTAAGTCGAATTAGCAGGAATACATATGCAAAAATGTCCATATTTCCAAGCTATGGTATGCTTAGTTTCCATATATTGGTTTCCATTTCAAAGGAGTTGTGTATCTGATTTGTGTTGAGGAGTTGTTATGATGTTAAATGTTACTGAGTAGGCTATTTATGTGTTTTTGATGGTATACAATCCTCGTGACCTGTTCTAAATCATTTCATGTACATTTTATGAGTTGAAGTTAAGTTATTACTGTCATATGCATTTGAATGTGAAGCTTTAAAAATCTATTTGCAGAACTCATATCCACACATAATTACAATCAATGAAGTATAATATTAGTCCCCATACACTATTTTTCAATTTTGGAGGGTCACATAGGAGTTGGAAAGCCATTTTTTCCAATGACCCTAAATCGAGTTGCAGATCTCTATAACTTGTTCTAAAGTGATTAGAGAGTCTATTGAGTGGCCTCAATACTCACCATATCAGTCTCTACCAAATTCGAGACCCTCTTGTGCCATTCGAAGCCCCTAGAGTCAAGACTAGTCAATCCAATTTTGCCCCAAATTGTGCCTTTGCTTGGAAATTTGAATGGGTTCATTATAGTGGTATCAGAGCATGATATTAGCACATGTTGGAGTTCTCTATTCATGTTTCCTGATGATAATCTCCCTTCATTAGAAACGGATACTGAATACATTAACACTGGAAGAGAAGAAGGCGAAGAAGTTAAATCTGAGTACGAGAAGATTAGAGAAAAACTAGGGTTCAGAGATATGGATGATGAGAAGGGGGGTAATGATGATCTTAAAACATTCATGAATACAACTATTGAAAATATGACCAAACATTTTATTCAATGGTTCAAGTTGTTCGCTATCCAACTTGGGGAAAAGTCAACACCCGATAGTCGTAATAGGACACCTCATGACGATAAGAAGACCTACGGGGAAGCTATTTTTTCAAAGAATGGAACTCATAACCGATCCCATGAATTCGAGAATCAGAATAGACCTGCAATCCCTAAATTTTTAGAGTCCAAAGAGGGACCTTACACTACTTATGATGTGGAGGAAGTAGCAAATGATTGGGAGCAACTAAGTGATGAATGTAGGAAAGTCTTACCTTTTGACCAGTTCATCAGGGCCTTTCTTCAATTCATGGAGGAAGTGGGACTTTGATGGTTCTTCCCAAATCTATTCTAGTGCTTGGATACAAAAACAAAGCGTGTATTTCCAGTTAAATCCCATGGTTGAGGAAGATGCATTGAAAATGGCCATTTTACATCTGGAAGGGGAAGTTAGTGATTGGTGGTTCCATGGTCTTAGAACCTTGGGACATGATCAAATTTTATCCCATGAGTGCTTATCCAATGGCTTAATGGAGATATTTTAGAGGAAAGACCCCAAACTTCCTTTCAAAGAACTAGCACAATTAAATCAAGTTGGAACTCCCGAAGCATATATGTTAGAATTTGAAATGCTCTTAGTAATGGTTTATAATGTTTCTATGCTAGGTTGGTTTTACTATTTACTGAAGGGTTAATAGAACCTTTGGAAGGGCTCATAAAATCCCACAATCCAACTACATTGAAGGATTCCATGAATTTAAAAAGAGACTTGAAAGTTGTGTTTCCAAAAACTAGACACTGAGAAACATATTGACACATGTGAAAAAGAATGGAGAAGATTAGCATACAGAGATGAATGAGTCTGGCCTCACTTATTCCCAAACACACTAGACAATCTACCAAATAAGTGGTCCAAAATGGATGAATCAAGAGGAGAAACATTCGCATGGAAAGAACTCAAAGAGAATTTCCTTAATGACTTCAGATTCTCTCCCCGAGATGATTTATTGAACAAAGCAAGTAAGTAGTTAAAAAGCTTCCTACAACCGATAGATCACAGACCACCAACATAGGATCAACTTATCCAACATAATTCTACATGTAACAACATTATGTCAAATGAAATCAATCATTCGACAATACTTCAATTAGAAATAGAAAATACAAAAGGGAAAAGTTTCCAATGGAAATCAGAACACCTAGAGACTTCAAAGACAATTAAAACAATATTCAAAATTCAAACGTCAGAGAAAGAGGATCCTGAAAGATTGGCACTTGAAGACTTTCCACCAACATTCTCACAATTCAAAGAAGGTAATTGACAAATCAAGAAAATGAAAGCACCATAATGGATGGACATGAAATTTAATATGAAATAAGTAGATACATCCAATGATGACAGACCTAAAATCGCAAAAATAGGTGACTAGTGGAATGAAGAACAGGCGATAGAAATAATTAACCTATGAAAATAATTTCAAGATGTTTTTGCTTGGGATTACAAGGATTTAAAAGGACTTGTTCATGAAATGGGATAAATGAAAATCGACATCAAACCCGATGCAAAACCAATATATAAAAGACCATACAAACTCTCACACAAATATAAGGAAATAGTAAAGAAATAAATCAACTGCATGCTTGCAGCTGTAATCATTTACCCTATTAATCAATGAGAATGGGAAATCCCAATCATGGTCCAACCTAAGAAACACAACTCGAAATGACTACGGATCTGTGTCGTCTTTCGAGAACTTAATAAAGTGATGCTTACAGACCCATTTCCGACTCCTTTTGCAATCGTAATTCTGAATGAAGTCATGGGACACGAGTGTTATTAGTTTACAGACTGATTTTTGGGATATAATCAAATACCTATTGTTAAAGAAGACCAAAGGAAGACTACATTTATATGTGAATTTGGATCTTTTTCATGTAAAGTCGTGCCATTTGGATTAAAAAATACCCAACTATATTTTCAAGAATTGTCATTAAAGCATTCCAATAATATATCGACAAAACTATGGATGTATATTTCGACGACTGAACAATTTATTCTATGCTCAAAAATCATTGTAAATGGCTAAGACTCATGTTAGAATTATATCGACAAATCCCAATGTCCTTAAATATCAATAAATACATATTTGCAACTCCAATAGGAATCTTATTGGGACACGTAGTGTGCAAAAAAAGCATTAAAGTATACTATGCCAAAATAAAAATCATTCTTGACTTAAAAGCACCAAGGAATCCTAAACAAGTAAGAGTCTTACTCGGACATATGGGATATTATAGAAAATTCATTCGACACTACTCTGACATGACTTACCCATTGGAAGAACTATTAAAAGAAAATGAAGAATACCATTGGACTGGCGAATGCGCTGCATCGTTCGACATCTTAAAGAGAAAATTAGTTGAATCACACATACTACGGTTTCCAAATTGGTCAATCAAATTCCACATACATATTGATGCTTTTGGAATAGAAATCAGTGCAATCCTAACTCAATTTGGTGACGATGGGATGGACCATACAAACACATACAACAATAGAAAATTAAATAAATCTCAGGTGAACTACTCGACAACTGAAACATAAGCGTTTAGAATGGTATTCGCACTCCAGAAATACCGATAATATCTACTGGCCAATCCATTTGTGTTCTACACAGACCACCAATCACTAAAATACTTGGTCAATAAACCTTTACATCACAAAAGAATTGTCGATGGTTGCTATTATTTCAGAAATTTGAGTTTGAAGTCGTAGTTCGACTAGGAAAAACAAATGTCGGTTCTGACCACTTGTCGAGAATAGAAACAGGTGAGGAACCGACTGGAATCGAGGACAACTTACGAGATGTTCACTTATTTAGAGTTAAATTTGTATATTTTTATTTAGCAAAGATTGATTAATTCATAGAGGAAGGACAAGCTCCATAGGGAATGATTGAAAAGAAGAAGAAGATCATAGCGATGAAATATACACCCTACACGATAGTAAATATATTTCTCTACAAGCTCAGGTTAGATGATGTGTTCACGACCATGAAAGACAAAGTATAATCAATGAAGCACATTATGGTCTAGCCGAAGGACACTTTCAGGTCGACACGACACCAATAAAATTCCAATGGTCAGGATTTTTGTGGCTGACCATACACCGAGGTTGTTGAGAATTTGTGAACAAGTGTGACCGATGCCAACAACTAGGTCGATCTCTGCCAAGCACAAAAATTCCTTTAATATCTGTAAATCCAATCTTAACATTTGAAATTTGGGCGATTGATTTCATAGGGCCATTTTCGACACTAGGTAGACAAATGTCATGTCCCCATTCCAATAGGTCTACTAGTTGACAATGGTCACCCACCTACTAGTTCCCTAGGTTGGGGGATGAGGCATTAAATATTGCAATAAGGGAGCTATGGGACCAAAGAGAACCTTATTTTATAATTTACACATTAATTTGGGTCATACAAATAATAAATAGGGAGAAAATAAAGTGGCATTGCTTCATAAGGACATATGGAGGTCCATGGGGGCCTTGGGTGGCTAGATGCTTCCTTACACATGTCATGACTAACCCCAAATTTGAAATTATGAGTGATGGAATATTCATGGAAGGTGAAGAGTCATCAAATGAAATATCATGAGCCCAAGGATTCGAATGGGTGAGTAGGAGTAACTCCCCATAGAAGAGGAAGAGTATAGGAAGAAACAAGGTGCCATGTGGAGCTAGATTCCCTACGCTTTATGACAACAATGATCGAATATTATATGACAGTTCAGACCTGATTGCAGACCTGATTGTAGAACTATGAAAAATGACATGTCAAGGATAAAAATATCTTCCAAGATAGCGCACATGGGCCTATGTGGCATCCATTCGAATTTGGCGGAAGATGAAGGGTTCAGGAGAAGACCAAGTGGCATGGAGGTTACTAAACATCAAGGATGAGGTGGAGGAAGCCTATGCCAAATTAATTCGACCTTGGAGGACATTAGGAGGGTTATAAAAATATGATGTGAGGAATGGAAATGGAATTTTATCATTTGTGAATTTTCCTTTGGCATTTGGAGAACACTAGCCAGTGTCCTTTGCAAAGTGAGTGCACACTTACCTTGCTAGTGAGCCAATTTCAGCTGATGTCTCAGTGTTTCAAGCCGTCGATAAGGTTTTCCCTGCTGTCTTGTGAATTTTTAAAACCTGTGCGGATTTTGGTTGGTTTTTTATTCCTGATAGGGCTTTCGCAACAAGACTGCAATACAGAGTCTCATTTTGATGATCAGTTTTTGTTGTTAGTGTGGTTTAAGTTTATTGAAAAGATGCAATTCTAATTAATGATGAAATTTTGTTTAACTACAGGCGAACTCGGAAGATTCTTCAGATTGCTGCTGCGAGAAGATGTAGCTAAAGGACAAATCTGAGGAAAGTTGGCTAAAAGTGATAAGCAAAGTTTGTTCTGAAATCAACGGATTTAAAAAAGGGACAAATAAAAGACAAAGCGGAATCAATAGCAACAGAGGCCCGGTTTTGGAAAAGGTTTAGCGGTTACTGAGCTCGTCCCGTTTTATGAAGTCCTCATAAGTTGAAATCCAAAAATGCAACGTATTATACGAATCCTGAGCACTCACAAACTGACAAAACTGTGAGATTAAAACAGTTTGGGAAGCCGGAAGGTCAAGGGGCGGGGCAACCCAAAGGTTTTATGGTTTTTTGTATAAAGATAGGAAAGTTAGAGGGAATTAAGGGATTTTTCCCTAGAAAAACTTGTGAACAATTGTTTGTAAGAGGAACTACTTCGTTTTACTATAAGAAATTGCAAATTTTGCCTGTTGGAGAAGGTGCTGTGTGGAATGTTCAAATGTGATAAAATGAGCAATGTTAAAGGGGAACTATTTCATTTTTTACTGTGTTTCATTAACTGTGAGAGCGTTCTAACTTTCTAAACCTATGTTCTCGTCTGAATGTTCTCTGGTATATTCTATGATAATTTCCACTATGAGTAATGGAGGTTTTAACTGTTGATGAGCTATCTTGTCGTGTATATCTTTATTCATGTTTGTGTGTTTGGTTCTAAGAACATCTACCTGTGATTTACCTTAACATGTGAACAGTATTACATTACTCATGAATTAATATTTTGCTCTCTAGAGACAGCTTAGTTAGTATGTATTTTCTAGTTGTGTGTGATTGAGATGCGAGAGAGTCTAAGACGAGAGGTAAGAACCTGCACATCACATTGTGACCACTCCTTGCATCCTTAATCAACCTGCATCTTAGGTAGGCACGTGCATATCATACTTAAAGTCAAAAAATTACAAAAATAGATACGATGGACCGGGCCGCAACCGGTAAAACCTTTTATTTTTGTTACTTGATCTACGATAGTCGAACCACAAACCGAACGGATTCCCTACACCAAACAATCACGGGCTAGTTGGGAACGTTGACTGGGGAGAATCCCTTGCAGTTGTTGCCTACAAATTTCTAGGCCTCAACAGTTTCTGGTGCTAGAAAGAGGGTCGCCAGTGCATGGCTGGCCGAGGAAACCCGTTTTCCCGAGATTATTCCACCGGTAACAGTTCAGAAGGCAGTCTGTTTCCCAATCCAATTCTTGAAGAGAAAGGTACAGAACATTTGTATTCTGTGGACAACGCAGTTTTTAATGATCTAAGAAGACACACTAGGGAATACATGAAGAAGATTGGAGGATTACCCATCATCCCTGAATTTCCCATAAGAGAATATAAAAGGAAATATCGTCCTATATTGTAAGATTCAGTGTTAGTTGGAGATTGGGAGGAATTAGTAGAAGTAGCATTACAGGAGGTTGTTTAGCCTTTGAATCAAGTAGGCCCAGATACTCCTTACTGTTCTCCTATTCATACTCCTATTCATTCACCACCTCACTCTCCACCCCAACTCATGGCAGGCGTAAACCCAAATCATCCACCCAACCCACCAAATCCACCACCTGCTTGGAAAGCCAGATCACCTTTAAACCTAACACCTCCTTTGCATGATTTACCTCAATCTTTTGAAAAGATGCTGCCCAAGTTTGATCCAAATGAGAAGATGTTAGTAGATGACCACTTGCAGAGTTTCTATTTAGCAATAGAAGGATTAAGGGTTGGGGAATATGAGGATGTGGTTTGTATACTTTTTCCACACACCCTTAAAGGAGCAGCAGCATCATGGTATTTTGGTTTGCTTGCCAATTCTATCCCTGATTGGGATACCTTTGAAAGGATTTTTAGAAGTAAATATGCAACCCAAAAAACTCATGCAGCTCTTATGAAAGGACTATGCGCCTTAAAGAAAGAAAGAAAAGAGAAGGTGCATAATTTCACCCAAAGATTCACAGCCTATCTTAAGAATTTTTTTGAAGCTGACAAACCCTCGGATAAAGTCCTGATTGAATATTATACTTCAGCTCTAGGGCCCGAGTTGGCCATGTTTGCCAAAATGAAGGCCAAACCTACGCTAGCTGAGACTTATGAGGAAGCAGAAAAAGTAGAGGCTGAAAGGGAAAGTATCGAAGGTTATCCTGAATGGTCACGAGAAAAAAATGTCGGGAGGAAAGCTTTGTTGTTTACTAAGCCTAAAGAGGAGAAATCACCAGATTTCGAAGGAATGGAAAAAATGATGCAGAAGCTTTCTAACAGAATCATAGACTTGGAAAAGGAGAAGGAAGCCCAAAAGTTCTACAAGCCTTATTACAAGAAAAGGGAAGATAACAATCAATCCCAACCCCCTGCTCACAGCCCTGCAACTATGAACTTAACGGAGGTAGGAATGGATAACTTTTGCACTTTCCACCAACAACCTCATTCTGAAAGGAGTTGTCCTCAATGGATAAACTCAATGACGTTGGTTATGAATCAACTTTTGGATTCCAAATTAACTGAAGACAACGAGGAAGAAGGGAAAGACAATAATAAATCAACAGAAAAATAGGAGGATGAAGCTATGGTTTTATGGGACTGTGTATCGTTGTTTGATGCCGAGGAAGAAAATAATCTGAGACACGAGGGCATCCTAGAAACAAATGCACTGACAATCAGCCCCAAGAAGAAGAAATTGGTGAATCAAGTATGGGAGGTAAGCCTAAAAGCAAGAATCCGCCTTTTCTCCTTACTTTTGAAATTTTAAATCATAACATGCATAACTTCCTAGTAGACTCTGGGGCATCAGTCAATGTCATGCCACTATCGGTCTGCAAAAAGATAAATGGACAACCTAAACCATCTACCTGGAGGGTTGTTCAGTTGGATAGAATGAATGTGAAGGTAATTGGAGAAATGGAGGATGTTCTCATTCACTTATCTTCAAATGATAAGGTGTGTCAAGTCATCGATTTTGTGGTGGCCGACATATCGGAAGCTTATGGGATTGTTTTGAGCAGAGACTGGTGGGCAAAGCTGAACGGATATTTTGCCTTGGACTGGTCGCATCTGTGGCTGCCATATGAAGGAATCCCAAATCAAATTAAATTGTTGAGGGAGCCCCACATGAGACACAATGTTACTCAATTCGAAGAAAAAAATGAACCAGTGGATTCTATTTTGGGAAACTACTTTATTGAGCTAGAACCAGGAAACTATCAAGCAGAAGAAGCCAGCGATACATCAGACGCTCAACCTGATCTCCTTTGGTTTTCACAGGTTGATGAAATCGATTGTAAAATAGTAGACTTAGCTGTAGATATAGATGTTGATTCTTGCACAGCAGTGAGTAGCTATTTTTGGACACTTTTATTTGATGGTTCTAAAAGTTTAGAGGGGTCAGGAGCCGGTTGTGTCCTGATTGACCCTATGAAAAACAAACAATTTCTTTCATGTAGGTTAGAGTTTGAATGTACCAATAACACAGCTGAATATGAAGCATTGGTTCAGGGATTAAGGAAAGCAATTGAATTAAAGGCAAATAATCTGAAAGTGTTTGGAGATTCTGAAATAATTGTAAAGCAAATCCGGGATCAAATACATTGCATTTCTCCTCATTTAAAAGATTATCAAAATGAAGTTTGGGATTTACTTAAATGTTTTAATGCATTTAACATTGTATCGATTCCAAGACTTAAGAATGCAGTAGCTGACTTGTTGGCCACCTCAACTGCGAGGCTTGTGCCCTCTAATAATAGGTGCTCTGTTGATCTGCTTTTCAGGCCCTCGGTTCCACATATGATTACCAATCTACGAGTGTTCGATGACGATTAGTAGATTATAGAATGCTTAACGAATGACGAGGCATTCAAAGGGGCAATTATTGATGATGTTGTTGGGTCACGTGGTGTCTAAGAAGGGGATCTCCATAGACCCAAAAAGGATCAAAGCCATTGAACAGATTCCCTTGCCCCATAATAAAAAGGGCATGCAATCATTTATGGGGACAATAAACTTCGTGCGAAGGTTTGTGCCAGATTTCACTCAAATTGGTAAACCTTTGCAGCAAACTTGGTAAAGCAAAGTGTACAGTTCAAATGGACTGATGTAGAGAAGAACGCATTCAATAAGATTCAAACAACTGTTGCGCATGCACCCTCCCTCAAAATTCTGGATTTTGATAAATATTTTATTCTGTACACTTTCGCCTTTGATGATTCACTAGTAGCTGTGCTGACCTAGAAAGAAGATGGGGGAGATGAGTTCCCCATATCATTTATGAGCACTGGTCTGCAAGGGGATGAATTGAATTATCCTGCTATGGATAAACAAGATTATGCAGTGTTCAAAGCGGTCAAACAATTCAGACCATATATACTGAAGAACCGGACAAAGGTAATAGTTTCGCACCCAGCTGTGAGGTCTCTTTTCGTACAAAAGGAGCTTGGAGAAAGGAGAGGCAACTGGGTAACAGCTCTATAGGATTATGACCTTGAATTCAAGCCAGCCTCCATAGTCAAAGGGCAAGGATTGTGCAAACTGATGACTGAAAGTAAAGACAATAAAAAACATGACTGGGAAGACAAAGCTGAGTTACATTTGATGGATGTATGTCCTCTTTTCATAGCTCCGGACTCTTGGTATCGAGACCTTGTGCATTACCTTCAAGCAAGATTGTTACCAGAACATTGGAATTCTAAGCAAAGAATAGCACTGCGTCTTAAATCAGCCTCATATCAAATTATTGAAGGAATATTATTCAGGAAGAATTATGATGGAGTTCTTCTTAGATGCTTAGAGAAAGAAGATGCGAAGAAGATAATGATAGATTTACATGATGGGCCTGCTGAAGGACATTTTTTCGGAGATACTACAGCTCATAAAATTCTTAGAGACGGATACTATTGGCCCACGTTGTTCAAAGATGCACACGCCCATGTCAGAAAGTGCGACATTTGTCAAAGGTGTGGTGGAAGACAAGCTAAAGCAGCAGGACCGTTAAAGCCTGTGATGATAACAGAACCTTTTGAGCAGTGGGGGTTGGATATCATTGGGGAGATAAAGTCGAATTCTTCTCTACAACACAAGTATATTCTGACATCAATCGACTACTTCACTCGGTGGGTCAAATCCATTCCGTTGCATAAAGTAAATGAAGATGCGGTCATGGACTTTTTGCAAGACCATATTATGACCAGGTTTGGAGTTCCAATTTATTTAGTTTTCAATAATGCTACTTACTTTTCCTTGAATAGATTAATTGCATTTGCTCATGAGAAAGGAATTAAGTTGCATTACTCTACTAATTACTATCCACAAGGAAATGGTTTAGCTGAATCCACAAACAAGAATCTGATTAGGATTTTAAAAAAGACAGTGATAGAAAATCAGAGGAGTTGGCACTCAGTGTTACCAAATGCTCTTTGGGTTGATAGGGTCACCCCCAAGACTTCATTTGGTGTGTCCCCGTATACCCTTTTTTATGGGAAAGAGGCCATTCTACCCCCCAATATCATGTTACCCTCTTCCATAATCGCTCAAGAATCCAGAGGATCAGATAATAAAATCTTGCAAATGAGGATATATAATCTCTTGAAGGCAGAAGAGTCTCGATCTAAGGCCAGAGAACGCTTTAAACAACAACAAGAGGTAGTAAAGAGATGGTTTGATAAACACAAGGCTGGAACAAAAGAATTCGAGGTGGGAGATTTGGTTCTCAAGTGGGACCACCCCCATGATGAGAAAGGAAAACACACGAAATTTCAACAATTGTGGGTAGGTCCTTTCCATATTGCGGCAAAGCTTGGCCCCTCAACCTATAAATTGCAAGATTTACAGGGGTGGGAAGAGAACTTACCAGTAAATGGTTTAGTTCTCAAACTTATTTTTCCTGAGTTTTGTTTTTGTTCTTTTACCTTGTACATAAATAAATTGACTTGGCTGTTTATTTTGATTTATTTAATTATGTTTTGTTTTAGTGTAGATTTTGACTGATTTCAATAAAAGGAGGCAAACTCTTGCTTGCATGGAGAACATCAGAATTCTGGAACGATTAAAGTTCTCGGGTGTAAGACTGTGTATTATTGTTTATCTGAAAGAATTTCTTCTATTTTAGCAGTTTTCCCGAATGGCTATGAACACATTGAAGTCCTGCTTAATCCTTGTAAAATAAAACAAGATCAAAAGGTCTGGAATACTATTTTGAGGCTCCGTCCATCTCACATTTTAAAATGTCCTAGGGAGTGACAGCAAAGGGCCCATGGAAAGGAAGCATGGTAAACATTATATTATATATAAATGATCCCATGCCAAGAATTGAATGCCAAAAGGAAGATAAGAGTTGAAATCTCCTATGAAAGCATTATGTATCAAAACAAAATACTGAACCATATAAGTACTAAATTGCCAAAAGTTCCTCTCCGTCCGTGAGCTGAAAATTGAATACATCTCTCACACAAAAGGACACTATGGATAGAGGAGCCTAAATCAAAAAATTCAGAAAGAAAGGCATGCAGGAGGACTCATATGAAAAGGACAAAAGTTCAAAAGCACAAAAGGTGGAAAATGGCATGGGAATGAGGAACAAATGAATATTTCTGTTTACCATATGCTACAATCCTGTGGTGTCCAAGCTAGCAGCTACCTGAAGACAGAGGTAACAAATGAAACTCATCTTCCTGGCCTCAAAAGAGTTATCTTGACTCGGAAATCTTGGTTTCCATTCTCCTAAATTGGACTATCATCAATGATTAAAAGTACATATATTTTCCATTTGAGAAATCCAGATATCTGGAAGAATTCAACATGTTCGTTTGTTGTTAAACAGTTTGTTACTCAAGAAATAAATTGTCGAGAGATCTAGGTTCACCAGGTAGTCACCAATTGTTGCAGCTGCAACTGTCTCCCCAAATTTTTGAAATTTTGGACCCCCTGTTAATTTTTATCATTGCATAGAATTGTTTGGATCCATGAACTCTATTTTTTGTTTTCCTTTTGCTACAAGTTTGGACTATTTTGAGGTTAAATCTCTTCATGTTTTTCGGAAAATTGCTTATGTTTGAAACTGCTATGGGTTGTGGAATTTAGAGTTTGGTTTTTTCCCTTTGATCTGCAATTTCTTTTTTTGTTATCAGAAGCTTATTTCTCATTCTAGCCATTGTTTCAGAGGCCATTTAAACAACGTATCAGAGCCATGTTTCCTTAGGGAGCCTCCGTTGCGGAAGCTGAACGATGAGCGTTCCGCAGGATAGTCTTTGACTTCTTCGATGTCGTGTTGTATTGTTTTGACTTGTTTGCATTATCGGAGGTTGATCGAATTTTGAGTCGGGGTTGTTTGATTTTGTGAAGCCGCTGCGTTGGAAATGAGACAAGCTTTTTGGGCCGCTGCACAACCTTAGTTTTTCCAAACACTTAACGTTTCATGATGATTTATGTGCCTTATCAGAAAGTTTATGGTTTTGATCGAAGGTTGTAGTCTGTTTGCTTTCCGCCATTGCGGCTCCCGAGCGAACTAAGTGTCCACCATATAACTGCTCCGCTCACTGATGCTTTGTCTTGTTTTGTAATTTTTCATCTTTTGACCACGAGGCCCGTAGTCTTTTCATCTTCCACTATTGCAGCTACGTAATGCGCTAACCTTTCGACGTTGATGTCATTCCGTTCGTCGACAGGGAAATTTACCGCTCGATGCCTTGGCATTTAGTTCTTTCGACTTCAATAGGATTAACGGTCCTGTGGAACTCGTTGTCCGTCTAAAACCCGCCGTTGTGGCTGTAAGTAAGACTATTCGGTTGATGTCTCATTGTTTCAAGCTGCTGATAAGTTTTTCCCCGCCTTCTTGTGAATTTTTAAACCCTGTGCAAATGTTGGTTGGTTTTTTATTCCTATTAGGGCTTTCACAACAAGAGTGCAGTACAGAGTCTCATTTTGATGATCAGTTTTTGTTGTTAGTGTGGTTTAAGTTTATTGAAAAGATGCAATCCTAATTAATGATGAAATGTTGTTTAACTACAGGAAAACTTGGAATATTCTTTAGACTGCTGCTGCGAGAAGACATAGCTAAAGGACAAAGCTAAGGAAGTTGGCTAAAAATGATAAGAAAAGTTTGTTCTGAAATCAACGGATTTAAAAAAGGGACAAATAAAATACAAAGTGGAATCAATACCAACAGAGGCCCGGTTTTGGAAAAGGTTCAACAGTTACTGAGCTGGTCCCATTTTATGAAGTCCTCATAAGTTGAAATCTGAAAATGTAACGCATTATATGAATCATGAGCACTCACAAACTGACAAAACTGTGAGATTAAAATGGTCTGGGAAGCCGGAGGGTCAAGGGGTGGGAAACCCAAAGGTTTTGGGGTTTTTTGTATAAAGATAGGAAAGTTAGAGGGAATTAAGGGCTTTTTCCCTGGAAAAACTTGTGAACTATTGTTTGTAAGAGGAACTACTTCGTTTTACAATAAGAAATTGCAAATTTTGCCTGTTGGAGAAGGTGTTGTGTGGAATGTTTAAATGTGATAAAATGAACAATGTTGAAGGGGAACTATTTTGTTTTTTACTGTGTTTCATTAACTGTGAGAGCGTTCTAACTTTCTGAACCTATGTTCTCGTCTAAATGTTCTCTGCTATATTCTGTGATAATTTCCACTATGAGTAATGGAGGCTTTAACTATTGATGAGCTATCTTGTCGTGTATATCTTTATTCATGTTTGTGTGTTTGGTTCTAAGAACAACTACTTGTGATTTACCTTAACATGTGAATAGTATTACATTACTCATGAATTAATATTTTTCTCTCTAGAGACAGCTTAGTTAGTATGTATTTTCTAGTTGTGTGTGATTGAGATGCGAGAGAGTCTAAGACGAGAGGTAAGAACCTGCGCATCACATTGTGACCACTCCTTGCATCCTTAATCAACCTGCATCTTAGGTAGGCACGTGCATATCATACTTAAAGTCAAAAAATTACAAAAATAGATACGGTAGACCGGGCCGCAACCGGTAAAACCTTTTATTTTTGTTACTTGACCTACGGTAGCTGGACCACAAACCAGATGGATTCCCTACACCAAACAGTCACGGGATGGTTGGGAACGTTGACTGGGGAGAATCCCTTGTTGTTGTTTCCTGTGAATTTCCAGGCCTCAACACAGTGAAAGAGAAGAAAGTGAAGAATGTAACCCTAGTTACGAAGAGATTAGGAAAGAACTAGGATTTGGAGATATGGAGAGAAAAGAGGATAATGGAGACCTTAAAACATTCATTAAATCAGCTCTTAACAGTATGAAAAAACATCTCATGCAAGGGTTTGAATTTTTGTCTAACCAACTTGGGAGCAAGTCAGCACCCGGGAGTAGTAGTACACCCTATGATGAGGGGAAAACCCATGGAGAAACCATTTTTTCGAAGAATGGACCTCATAACAGACCTCATGAGTTCAACAATAAGAATGGACCTGGAATACCCAATTTTTTAGAGTCCAAAGAAGGTCCTTACACCACCTATGATGTTAGAGAAGCAACAAATGATTGGCAGCAATTAAGTGATGAATGTAGGAAAGTCCTACCTTTTGATCAGTTCATTAGAGCTTCTCTTCAGTTCAAGCAAGGATGAAATGGCAATAGAGCATCTAATATTAACCATGAATTAAAATACACTATGGGAAAAGTGAACATTCCTTCCTTCAATGGTTCCTCACAAATGTCTGCTAATGCTTGGTTGCACAAATTAAGTGTATATTTCCAATTAAATCCTATGGTTGAAGAAGATGCATTGAAAATGGCCATTATGCATCTTGAAGGGGAAGCTAGTGATTGGTGGTTCCATGGTATTATAACCTTGGGACATGTCCATATTTGATCTTATGAGGGTTTCTCCAATGCATTGATGGAGATATTTGAGAGGAAAGACCTTGAACTTCCTTTCAAAGAACTAGTGCAATTGAAGCAAGTAGGAACTCCTGAAGAATATATGTTAGAATTTGAAAATATTTTAGTAATGGTTTCTGATGTATCTATGGCTAGGTTGGTTTTATTGTTTACTAAATTATTTGCAGAACATTTGAGAGGGATAGTGAAATCCCACAAACCAGCCACATTGAAGGATGTCATGAATTTGACAAGGGATTTGCAGAATTTGTTGCCAAGAACCAAATACCCTCCTAAGACAAATTTCCCTTCCAAGTTCAAGGAAGGTAAGAAACCATGGAAAAACAAATCCTATTCCAAAGAAAATAAAGGAGGACCAAGCAAAGAATATCTTAGAAGAAAGAAGCTATGTTTTACATGCCAACAACCTTGGGTCCCAGGACATAGATGTGCCAAGGGGAAGGCACACTACATTGAAGTTTTTTCTGAAGATGATGAAAATGAGGAGGATGAGGAAGAGGTACAACTTGTAGCACAAGAATAAGGGTATCAAACTACAGAAGAAGAACAACCCACTCTTGATACAGGAAAAATTGCAGCACTTTCGGGTATACCTAGATTCCACACCTTAAGGCTCGAGGGAAGCATACAAGGCCAAAAGGTCATAGTTCTAGTGGATAGTGGAGCCACTCACAAATTCATAGATGAAGCCTTGGTGGAGAGGAGAAATTTATGAGATGAAACTTTTGATGGTTTCACAGTCATCATTCTAGGTAACAATTCTATGGACCACACTAAATGGATTCCAAAGCTTCAAGTTACTCTAGGAAATCATACTATCACTGACAATTTTTATGTAGTGAACGTGGTTGATACAAATGTGGTTTTGGGAGTATAGTAGTTGTTTTCTTTAGGGGATCATACAATGAATTATCAAGTCCCTGAAATAAGGTTCAAAAATTCAGAAGGGAAACCCATCTTGTTGAGGGGAATGCACACTTACCCAAATCAAGTGGTGTCTTCTCACAACATGACGACTATCTTAAGGCATGGAGATATAGAATGGGCTACTGAATGTTTAATTACATATCCTAAAATCCACTTGAACATTTCCAAGCATCCTAAGGAGATAGAGAAACTATTAAGTATGAGAAGGATTTTGGAGACCTTCCCCCCAGGAAGACCACCAGATAGAGGTGTTGAGCATATCATTGAGTTAGAGATAGGAACACAACCTATCAAAATGTATCCTTATAGGAATCCCAATAGGATTCTAGATGATATTTAAGATGCCATTAAAGAACTCTTGGAGTTGTCTCATAAGGCCTAGTTCTAGCCCATTTGCTTCTTCAGTTGTTATGGTAAAAAAGAAATATGGAACCTTGAGAACATGCATTGATTTCAGAGCATTAAACAAGAAGACAATAAAGAATATATACCCCATCCTAAGGATTGATGAGCTCATGGATGAGCTCCATGGTGCCAAGTTCTTCTCAAATATTGACCTTAGATCAGGTTATCATCAAATTCGAATGAGAGAAGAAGACATACCAAATACTGCTTTCAAATGCCACTATGGTCACTTTGAGTTTGTTTCCATGCCCTTTGGCTTGGAAAATGCACCAGACACACTCCAATCATGTATGAAAAACATCTTCCATAAGAAAATTCAGCTCTTGTATCTTGGACACATCATTGGTCAAGATGGTGCGGAGGTGGATATGGAGAAAATAAGAGCCATTTTAGACTAGCGTCATCCCAAAAGTCCCACTGGATTAAGAGGATTCATTGGAATTTGCACCTACTATAGAAATTTTGTGAAGGGGTTCTCCCAAATCACTTCACCTCTTACTGATTTGACAAATAAATATGCTTTCCAATGGCATGAAGGGGCTGAAAAATCCTTCCAAAGAATGAAGGACGTAATAAGCAATTGTCTTATTCTAGCATTGCCTAATTTTTCTAAACCATTTGTCTTGGAATGTGATGCATCAGGAGAAGGCATTGGAGCAGTGATAAAACAAGGACAACACCCAATAGCTTTTGAGAGTAGGAAGTTACAGCCACATGAGAGGATTTACTCCATATATGATAAATAAATGTTGGCCATCATGCATGCTTTGATCAAGTTTAGACAATAATTGGTGGGAAACAAATTTGTAGTCAAAACTAACCATAACAGCTTAAGGTACTCCCTCACTCAAAATGATTTAAATGAAAGGCAGCAAAAGTGGGTGAGTAATATTCAGGAATTTGATTTTTATATTGAATATGTGAAGGGGAAAAATAATGTGGTAGTTGATGCCTTATCTAGAATACCTTCTATTTCTTTCATGGATATAACAGAAAATTGGAAAGCCACATTGGAAGTAGAGTATGCCAAAGATAAATTTTCTCGTGAACTTTTTTATGGGACTAACAATGATCATAGGTATAAGGTATTATAAGGAATCATATACTACAAAGGTAGAATCTATTTGGTCCCTAATTCAAGTTTGGAGGAAATTAATAAAAAAATATCATGATTCTCCTCTAGTAGGTCACCCCAGTTTCTTCAAAACATACCGAATGTTGAGGGAAACATTTGCATGGAAAAGATTGAAGGCTGATGTTCTGAAGTATGTTAATGAATTCCCCACATTTCAGCCAAATAAAGTGGAGCACACTCATCCAGCTGGTCTCTCGCATCCCTTTCCAATTCCAACACAAAAATGGGAGAAATTTCCATGGACTTCATCACTGGTTTGCCCAAAGAATTTGGTAAGGATTGCATATTTGTAGTGGTGGATATTCTCACTAAATTTTCTCATTTATTTGTTGTTACTACCACTTTCACTGCTGCACAAGTGGCTGAACTCTATTTTTTAAAGAAGTTTTCAGATTGCATGGGCTTCCTAAGAGCATTTTCAATGACAAAGATAACAGATTTTTTAGTGCATTTTGGTAAGAAATATTCAAAATGGTGGGGACAAATTTGACACCTATCACAAGCTATCATACCCAAATTGATAGCCAAACAGAGAGGGTGAATCAATGGTTGGAAGGATACTTGAGAAACTATGTTAGTGGGAAGCAAAAAGCATGGATAAAATGGTTACATTTGGGTGAGTTTTGTTACAATACTACTTTCCATTTGTCCATTGGCATGTCTCCTTTTAAAGAAATTTATGGTTATGATTCATCCAGTTTTATTGACCACATTTTTGGTGATAGTAGAGATCCAAAGGATAAGGATTGTATTGAATAAAGTCAATAAATTTTGAAGGTTTTTAGAGATAGCTTGTTGGTTGCTCAAAATCAGCAGAAACAATATGTAGATAAACATAGAATGGAGAGACAATTCCTAGGGAATGAATTGGTGTATTTTAGGTTGCATCCCTACAAACAAACCAACATAAAATGTAAAGGTTAAATCTCAAACCAAGATTTTATGGTCCCTACAAATTGATTCGAAAAGTTGGAGAAGTGGCCTATCAATTGGAGCTTCCCATGGGAAGCAAAATTCATAATGTGTTTCATGTTTCTTGTCTAAACAAGGTTATAGGGCAGCACATTTCAATTTCAGATACTTTACCACATTTGGATGATTAATGACAACCTGTTATCATTCCAAGCAAAATCTTGAAAATGAGGGAGAGAAGGATACAAGGGAGAACAATAAAAGAATATTTGATACAATGGAAGGATTTTCCTAGTGAGGAGTCCACTTGGGAAGATGAAAAAAATTTGATGCATCCAAACTTGGCATTGGTTGAGGAAAAAAAATATTGGGTGGGGAGGACTGTCATGTTCCCATTCCAATAGGTCTACTAGTTGACAATGTTCACCCACCTACTAGTTCCCTAGGTTGGGGAAGGAGGCATTAAATATTGCAATAAGGGAGTTATGGGACCTAACAGAACCTTTGTTTATAATTTACACATTAATTTGGGTCATACAAATAATAAATAGGGAGAAAAATAAACTGGAATTGCTTCATAAGGACATTTGGAGGTCCATGGGGGCCTTGGGTGGTTAGATGCTTCCTTACACATGTCACGACTTAACCCCAAATTCAAAATTATGAGTGATGGAATGTTCTTGGAAGGTGAAGAGTAATAAAATGGCATATCATGAGCCAAAGCATTCGAATGGGTGATTAGGAGTAACTCTCGATAGAAGAGGAAGAGTATAGGAAGAAACTAGGTGCTATGTGGAGCTAGATTCCCTGCGCTTTATGACAACATTGATGGAAGATTATATGAAATGTTAGGCCTGATTGCAGACCTGATTGTAGACCTATGATAACCTGACATGTTAGGGGTAAAAATATCCTCCAAGAGGGTGCACTTGGGACTAGGGGGAATCCATTCAAATTTGGTGGAAGATGAAGGATTGAGGAGAAGACCAAGTGGCATGGAGGTTACTAAACATCAAGGATGAAGTGGAGGAAGCCCATGGGATTGAATTCGACCTTGGAGGACCTTGGGAGGGTTATAAAAATATGTCATGAGCAATTGAAATGGAGTTTGATCATTTTTGAATTTTCATTTTGCATTTGGAGAGCATTAGCTTGTCATTTGCACGGTGAGTGCACACTTACCCTGCTAGTGATCTAATCTCAAGAGAGTGAGATTCTCATACAAGTTGGTCATGGGAGAGGCCATTCATACCTCTCTTTTGGAGCTTCATGGAGTGTTTTATTTCATGTAGTATTCTGCTTCTATTCGTGATCCATCTATCCTCCCATTTTCTCAATTTCCACTTCCATCTTTCCATGTTTTCCTATGAAGGCACACTTGTGTGAATGGTGGTTGTGCCCCATTGAGTTCAGTTGATGCCCAAGAATGGGTGAATGATTCATGTCTCTGAAATATGTCCCTCATATTCTCTGTAATTCTAAATAAATAAATAAAATACATATGAAAATGTCCACATTTCCAAGCTTTCTCGTGACTAGTTTCCATGTGATGATTTTCCCTTCCAATGGAGATTGTATATCTAATGTATATTGCGACTTGGGTCAATTTTATATGGTGTTAGTGAGATTATTAAATGTTTTAAATGGTATATATTAATATTTATCTATTATGAACCATTATATGCACCATTTATGAGTCGAAGTTGAGCTTTATTGTGTCATTTCCCTTAAGCAAATATCACTGAAATTATGCATTCGAATATGAAGATTTAATCCTATGTTGTAGAACTATTAACCACATATAATGACATTAAATGAAGTCTAATTATATTCCCCATAATTTTTTCTGAAATTTTGGAGGTTTGCATAGGAGTTGGAGATCCATTTCTGCCCACACCCTAGGGGGAATTGCTAGTAATTTTTCCCTTTTTGCCATCATGCCCAAATCGAGTTACAGATGTCTATGAACTATAATAAAAACATCATATATTCTATTGAATATTCCTAATACTGACCCCATCATTCCCTATCAAATTTGAGACCATCTTGAGCCATTCGAAACCCCCACCATCAAAACTAGTCAAGACCATTTTTCCAAAATTTTGCCTTTGTTGGGAATTTTTGAATTGGGACATTACAAGTGGTATCATAGAATTATATTGGAACCTGATAGAGACACCTATTCATGTTTCCTTATTCTGAACTTTGTCCATTAAAAACTGAGACTAGATATCTTAACGATGAAAGAGAAGGAAGCAAAGAATGTAATCCTAGTTACGAAGAGATTAGGAAAGAACTAGGATTTGGAGATATGGAGGGTGAAGAGGATAATGGGGACCTTAAAACATTCATTACATCATCTCTTGATAGTATGAAAAAACATCTCATTCAGGGGTTCGAATTTTTAGCTAGCCAACTTGGGAGCACGTCAACACCCAGTAGTAGTAGTAGTACACGCCATGATGAGGGGAAGACCCATGGAGAAACCATTTTTTCAAAGATTAGAACCCATAACACACCTCATTAGTTAAAAAATAATAATGGAACTGCAATAACCAAGGTTTTAGAGTCCAAAGAAGGCCCTTACACCACCTATGATGTTAGAGAAGCAACAAATGATTGGCAACAATTAAGTGATGAATGTAGGAAAGTCCTACCTTTTGATCAGTTCATTAGAGCTTCTCTTCAGTTCAATCAAGGAGGAAATGGGAATATGGAATCTCATATTAACCATGAATTAAAATATGTCGTGCGAAAAGTAACCATTCCTTCCTTTAATGGTTCCTCACAGATGTCTGTTAGTGCTTGGTTGCAAAAATTAAGTGTATATTTCCAATTAAATCCTATGGTTGAAGAAGATGCATTGAAAATGGTCGTTCTGCATCTTGAATGGGAAGCTAGTGATTAGTGGTTCTGTGGTATTAGAACCTTGGGACATGATCATATTTTATCTTATGAGGGGTTTCTCCAATGCATTGGTGGAGATATTTGAGAGGAAAGACCATGAACTTCCTTTCAAAGAACTAACTCAATTGAAGCAAGTAGGAACTCCTAAAGCATACATGTTAGAATTTAAAAAGATTTCAGTAATGGTTTTTGATGTATCTATGGCTAGGTTGGTTTTATTGTTTACTACAGGATTGACAGAACCTTTGAGAGGGCTAGTGAAATCCCATAAGCTAGCCAAATTGAAGGATGCCATGAATTCGACAAGGGATTTGAAGAATGTGTTGCCAAGAACCAAATACTCTCCTAAGCCAAATTTCCATTCCAAGTTCAAGGAAGGTAAGAAACCATGGAAAAATGACTCCTATACCAAATACAATAAAGGAGGACCAAGCAAAGAAGAGCTAAGAATAAAGAAGCTATGTTTTACATGCAAACAACCTTGGGTTCCAAGACATAGATGTGCCAAGGGGAAGGCACACTATATTGAAGTTTTTGTTGAAGATGATGAAGAGGAGGAGGAGGAGGAATATGCACAACTTGTATCCCAAGAAGAAGGGTATCAAACATTAGAATAAGAACAACCCACTGCTCAGACAGGAAATATTGCAGCACTTTCGGGTATAACTAGATTCCACACCTTAAGGCTCAAGGGAAGCATACAAGTCCAAAAGGTCACGGTTCTAGTGGATGTTGGAGCCACTCAAACTTTCATAGATGCAGCCTTGGTGGAGAGGAGAAAGTTACAATCTAAAACTTTTGATGGTTTCACAGTCATCATTCCAGGTAACAATTATATGGATTGCACTAAATGGATTCCGAAGCTTCAAGTTACTCTAGGAAATCATACTATAATTGATAAATTTTATGTAGTGAATGTGTCCGATACAAATGTGGTTTTGGGAGTAAAATGGTTGTATTCTTTAGGGTAGCATACAATGAATTATCTAGTCCCTGAAATAAGTTTCAAAAATTTAGAAGGGAAACCCTTCTTGTTGATAGGAATGCACACTTACCCAAATAAAGTGATGTCTTCTCACAGCATGAGGACTATCTTGAGGCACGAAAATATATATTGGGTAGCTGAATGTTTAATTACATCTCCTAAACCCCACTTGAACATTTCCAAGAATCCCAAGGATATAGAGCAACTATTGAGTAAGTATGAGAAGGGTTTTGGAGACCTCCCCCCAGAAAGACCACCAGATAGAGGTGTTGATCATATCATTGAGTTGGAGATAGGAACACAACCTATCAAAATGAAGACTTATAGGCGTCCCAAAGGATTTGAGATAAGATTGAAGAGGCCATTAAATAACTCTTGGAGTTTGGTCTCATAAGGACTAATTCTATCCCATTTGCTTCTTCAATTGTTATGGTAAAAAAGAAAAATGAAACCTTGAGAATGTGCATTGATTTCAGAGCATTAAACAAGAAGACAATAAAGAATAGATACCCCATCCCAAGGATTGATGAGATCATGGATCAAATACATGGGTCCAAGTTCTTCTTAAACATTGACCTTAGATCAAGTTATCATAAAATTTGAATGGGAGAAGAAGACATACCAAAGACAGCTTTCAGCTGCCACTATGGACACTTTGAGTTTGTTGCCATGCCCTTTGGCTTAAAAAATGCACCAGCCACATTACAATAATGCATGAAAAACATATTCCACAAGCAAATTCATCTCTTGTATCTTGGAAACATCATTGGTCAAGATGGTGTGAAGGTGGATATGGAGAAAATAAGAGCCATTTTAGAGTGGCCTCTTCCCAAAAGTCTCACTGAATTAAGAGGATTCATTGGAATTTGCACCTACTATAGAAAGTTTGTGAAGGGGTTCTCCCAACTCACTTCATCTCTCAATGATTTGACAAATAAATATGCTTTCCAATGACATAAAGGGGCTGAAAAAGGCTTCCAAAGAATGAAGGAGGTAATAAGCAATTGTCCTATTCTAGCATTGCCTGATTTTTCTAAACCATTTGTCTTGGAATATGATGCATCAAGAGAAGGCATTGGAGCAGTCCTAAAAAAATGACAACACCCAATAGCTTTTGAGAGTATGAATTTACAGCCACATGAGAGGCTTTACTCCATCTATGATAGATAAATTATGTCCATCATGCATGCTTTGATCAAGTTTAGACAATACTTGGTGGGAAACAAATTTGTAGTCAAAAATGACCATAATAGCTTAAGGTACTTCCTCACTAAAAAGGATTTAAATGAAAGGCAGCAAAATTGGGTGAGTAATATTCAAGCATTTGAATTTGATATTGAATATGTGAAGGGGAAAAATAATGTGGTAGTTGATGCCTTATCTAGAAGACCTTCTATTTCTCTCATGGATGTAGCAAAAAATTGGAAAGCCACATTAGAAGTAGAGTATGCCAAAGATAATTTTTCTTGTGAACTTTTTGATGGGACTAACAACGATGATAGCTATAAGTTATTGCAAGGAATCATATACTACAAAGGTAGAATCTATTTGGTTCCTAATTCAAGTTTGAAGGCGGAATTTTTTTTAAAAAGCTCATGATTCTCCTTTAGCAGGTCACCCTGGTTTCTTCAAAACATATTGAATGTTGAGGGAAATATTTGCAAAGAAAGGATTGCAGGATGATGTTCTAAAGTATGTTAATGAATGCCCCACATGTTAGTAAAATAAAGTGGAGCACAGTCATCCATCTAGTCTCTTACATCCCTTGCCAATTCCAGCAAAAAATGGGAGAGTATTTCCACAGACTTCATCACTAGCTTTCCCAAAGTATTTGGTAAGGATTGCATATTTGTTGTGGTCAATAGACTCACTAAATTTGCTCACTTATTTGTTTTTTATACCAATTTCATTGCTGCACAATTGGTTGAACTTTTTTTTAAAGAAGTTTTCAAAATGCATGGGCTTCCTAACAGCATTGTTAGTGACAGAGATATCAGATTTTAGAGTACATTTTGGCAAGAACTCTTCAAAATGGTGGGGAAAAATTTAACACCTAACGCAAGCCATCAACCCCAATATGATGGACAAACATAGAGGTGAATCAATTTTTGGAAGGATACTTGAGGA
This sequence comes from Pseudotsuga menziesii, assembly GCA_001517045.1. Taxonomy (NCBI): domain Eukaryota; kingdom Viridiplantae; phylum Streptophyta; class Pinopsida; order Pinales; family Pinaceae; genus Pseudotsuga; species Pseudotsuga menziesii. The sequence goes on along the minus strand of LPNX010410044.1, from coordinate 659,928 downwards.
ACTATGTTAGTGGGCAACAAAAAGCATGGATAAAATGGTTGCATTGGGGTGATTTTTGTTACAATACTACTTTCCATATGTCCATTGGCATGTATCCTTTTAAATAATTTTATGGTTATGATGCATCCACTTATTGACCAAATTTTTGGTGATAGTAGAGATCCAAAGGCTAAGTATTAGATTGAATAAAGCCAAGAAATTTTGAAGGTTTTGAGAGATAACTTGCAGGTTGCTCAAAATCAGCAGAAACAATATGCAGACCAACATAGAATGGAGAGACAATTCCAAGTGAATGACTTGGTGTATTTTAGGCTGAAACCCTACAAAAAAACCACCATAAAAGGTAAAGGTTCAGAAATCTCAAACCAAGACTTTATCATCCATACAAAGTGATTCAAAAAGTTGGAGAAGTGGCCTATCAATTGGAGATTCCCATGGGAAGCAAAATTCATAATGTGTTTCATGTTTCTTGTCTAAACAAGGTTATAGGGAAACAAATTTCAGTTTCATATACTTTACCAGTACCACCTTTGGATGACGAAGGACAACTTGTTCTCATTCCAAACAAAATCTTGAGAATAAGGGAGAGAAGGCTACGAAGTAGAACACTAAAAGAATATTTTGTACAATGGAAGGATTTGCCTAGTGAGGAGGCCACTTTGGAAGATGAACAAATTTTGATGCATCCAAAATTGGCATTGCTTGAGGACAAGCAATATTTGGTGGGGAGGACTGTCATCACCCCATTCCAATAGGTCCACTAGTTGACAATGTTCACCCACATAGTAGTTCCCTAGGTTGGGGGAGGAGGCATTAAATATTGCAATAAGGGAGCTATGGGACCCAAGAGAAACTTAGTTTATCATTTAAACATTAATTTGGGTCATAAAAATAATAAATATGGAGAAAATAAAGTGGGATTGCTTCATAAGGACATTTGGAGGTCCATGGGGGCCTTGGGTGGCTAGATGCTTCCTTAGACATGTCACGACTTAACCCAAAATTCAAAATTATGAGTGATGGAATGTTCTTGGAAGGTGAATATTCATCAAATGATATATCATGATCCCAAGGATTTGAATGGGTGAGTATTATTAACTCCCCATAGAAGAGGAAGAGTCTAAGAAGAAACTAGGTGCCATGTGGAGCTATATTCCCTGCGCTTTATGGAAACAATGATGGAACATTGTATGAAAAGTCATACCTTATTGTAGACCTATGACAACATGACATATCAGGGCTAAAAATATCCTCCAATAGGGTGCACTTGGGACTAGGTGGCAGCCATTTGAATTTGGTGGAAGATGAAGGGTTGAGGAGAACACCAAGTGGCATGGAGGTTACTAAACACCAAGGATGAGGTGGAGGAAGCCTATGGGAATGAATTAGACATTGGAAGACCTTATGAGGGTTATAAAAATATGTCATGAGGAATGGAAATTCATTTTTATCATTTGTGAATTTGCCTTTGTCATTTTGAGAGCATTAGCTTGTCCTTTGCATGATGAGTGCACACTTACCCTGCTAGTGAGCCAATTTCAAGAGAGTGAGATTCTCATCCATGATTTCCATGGGAGAGGCCATTTAGACCTCTCAATAGAGCTTCATGGAGTTTTTTTTATTGCATATAGGAGGTTTATTTTGTTCGCGACCCATCTCTCCTCCCATTCTCTCGATTTCCACTTCCATCTTTCCATGTTTTCCCATGAAGGCATACTTGTGTGAATGGTGGTTGTGACCCATTGAGTTCAGTTGATTCCAAAGCATGGGTGAATGATTCATGGATCTATAATATGTCCCTCATGTTCTTTGTAAGTCGAAATCAGAAGAAATACATATGCAAATGTCCACATTTGCAACCTTTCTTGTGACTATTTTCCATGTGATGATTTTCCCTTTCAATGGAGATTGTATATCTGATGTATATTAAGAATTGGGTCAATTTTATATGATGTTAGTGAGCCATTGAAATTATTTCAGTGGTCTATATTCATCTTTCTCTTTTCTGAACCATTATATGCACCATTTATGAGTAGAAGTTGAGCTTTATTGTGTCATTTCCCTTAAGCAAATATCACTAAAATTATGCATTCGAATATGAAGCTTTAATCCTCTGTTGCAGAACTTTTAACCACATATAATGAAATTAAATGAAGTCTAATTACATTCCCCATACTTTTTTCTGATAGGTTGGAGGGTTGCATAGGAGTTGGAGAGCCATTTCTTCCCACACTTTAAGGGGAATTGCATCATAAATTGTTAGTAATTTTCGGGCCTTTTTCCATCATGCCCAATCAAGTTGCAGATGTCTATGACCTATAATAAAACCATTAGAGAGTCTATTGAAGAGTCCTAAGACTCCCCACATCAGTTCCTACCAAATTAGAGACCCTCTTGAGCCAGTCGAATCACCCACAGTCAAAACTAGTAAAGACAAATTTTCAGAAATTTTTCCTTTGTTGGGAATTTTTGAATTGGGACATTACAATGAATAGGAGTACGATATATCATCAAAATGGTCGAATATGTTACCAAGTGGGTAGAGGTAGAACCCGTCAAAACTTGTTCAAGTGAGATAATCACTATGTTTATATATGAGAACATTGTCACAAGTTTTGGTTGTCCACTGACCCTGATTAGAGATCAGGGGTCACATTTTGTAAACAAAATAATTACCACTCTGACAAAAAAATTCAAGATTGAATACCAGAAAATCACAACGTATCATCCTCAATCTAATGGTGCAATTGAAGCTTTCAACAAAACATTAACCAGAGGCCTAACAAAAACATGTAATACCGACAAAGATGATTGGGACGACAAGATACATGTCGTACAATGTTATCAGAACCCAACTGGTTTTGAAGAAACCCACTGGTTGGACTTGTTTACAAGCTTCACAGAGTCAAATCATGCACTCAACCCATTTTTTTCCGGTTCCATATGAAATTAGTCGGTTTCAAGGCTGAACCGGTCGGTTTCATGTACAAAACTGCTTGGTTTCTCCAAACCGATCGGTTTAGTACAAAATTGTCTGTTTCTATACAAAAACACCAAGGACCCCCAAAAACAACTAATTTAAAATTCTTTCAATAAAATAAAAAACTGGGTCCACGTGTGAGTTGTTTAATTGACCCACGACCCTTCTAATGTTATAAAAGGAGGCTCCCACCCTCCATATCAATCACATTTAATTGTGGATGGACTTGGGCTCTCGTCCACAACAAGAGGATGTGAACATTGATGCCGTGGTTAGACAAGTGCCTTCAAGCCTAGGGGAATCAAGTCATGCTCATGTTAAGGATGTAGATGATGAATCTGAGTCTGAGCAGGAGGACTAAGATAATTCTGATATATTATTAGAATCATTAGATCGTAGATTCTAGAGTCTAGACTGCAACCATATGCTTATATTTTGACTTTAGAGGCCATTTATAACCTTTTTGTTGATGTACTTTTCTTTATATATGTATCTACAGTCGATGTTGTTTTTCTTTTACATGCTCTTACTTGCTATATACATGAGAAACTTTGCATATTTGTGTATAATGGTTTGAATTCACATGGATGTGCATGGATATATTATTATTTTTTGAAAATAAGAATGTTTTATGTATTTTTTCTCAACCGGTTTTTTTATCCGGTTTGTTTCCCGGTTTTTGTCCGGTTCCAGTCCAGTTCTGGTTCTTGGGGTCAACCGTTTCAACCACTAGTTTGGTTCTGACAGCATTGATGTCGTATTGTGGGAATACAAAACAACATACAAAATATCGACAGGTCAGACACCATTCGAACTTGCCTATGGACATGAAGTAGTTGTACCCTTACAGTTTCATAAAAAAACCCCTATGATTGCCTACATATTGCACATTGATGTCGAACACACAAGGAAAGAAAGACTAGTGCAACTATCCAAACTCGAAGAACACTGAATAATCACAATGCAATACCAAGAAATTCAAAAACAATAAAAAAATCTTGGCATGATAGAAATATTAGAAACAAAAATATGTCGGTTGGAGACGTTGCACTACTGTACAATAGTCGAGTAAAAGGGAAACTTAAGAAACTACACATCTAGTGGAGGGGTCCATAAATTATGGAAGAAATCAACACTAACGGATAAGTTCGACTAAAAATGCTACAAGGAAATGTGTTCCGAAAATTGGTCAACTAGGTCCGACTAAAATGCTACAGAGCATACCAAAAAAAATGGTTGTGTAACTATAATAAAAAACTATAAAAATCCAAAGAAACATAACAAAATTTCTGAAAAAAAACAACATGACAAGAACCTGGACAAATCATACTTATAAGAATGAGGCAGGAAGCAGTAAACACAAGTTAGGATACATAACCGATGATATGAGGAAAGTAGGCATGGATAAATCCGACCACATTGACATAAAAACCATCAATAAGAATCAAGAAATACACCGACACCGGGAAGAAACAACTGTCCAATCAAGCCATCATGAAAATCGACACCTAGAGAAGAAAAGACGGCATACCTCGACAGAAACGTCGACAACCTGTCTTTCAAATTTAATTCCACTATTAATACCACAATTAATGCCACCACCCACTATGCATTCTCTCACCGATGACATTTTTCCTATAAATACCACATTGGAAGAGACTTGGTTGTTATTCTACTAAGAACTTGAGCATCAGAGCGATGAGATACCAGAGCCCATCAAATAAACCACTGAACCATAGAATCCAACTAACAAAATGGAACCAAAGAAGTCGACAACCACTACCAAATCAACAACAAACAAAATTAGACAACTAGAGAAATCCAACACATGCTTGGAAAGTAGAATGCATAATATCTGCAACGCTAAAGAGATTGAACAACAATGGAAAAGGGTTTGGAATGAAATTCGAGAATGGGGATCAAAAGTAAGCAACCAATGGAGGGAGGAAGAACAAAAATTAAGAGCCAATACAATCCTCGATTACATGAATGCACCTTTAATGGACATATTCGCAGGAACAAAAGAAGTTATTGCCCAGTTTATCATCAGCCGGTTCCATAATTGGAATCTATATTTCGACACACCTGTCGAAATAAATGACAACCTGATAAGCCAAATCACAGGACTTTCAATCAAGACGACCCCATACCCATTCGACTAAACCCAACCTTGGTCAAAGAACTAACCAGCACGTCAGCAGGGAAGAATTCGAGAGGGTTAGTAGTTAACCAAATCCTATATGGCACACAAAAGACAGCTGCAAAGGTTGTGTAAATGGCCTTCACAAGTATAGGAAGAGGTTCCAACCTAAATCTTGACATGTTTGAGGTGGTCCAAAATGTGGCAACCACAGGAAAACTATACTGTCGGGCTGACCACCTAGCTCAGACCGTCAAGAATATTTGTGTAAAATGTCAAGAGGAAGGATCTCATATATGATTTCCTTCATTAATAATATGGATAGTTATGTGCCACCTCCGACCAATCGGCGATATGGACTTCACTGCACCAAAAGGACCAATAATGTGGAATTTCAAAATCTTTTCCCTCAATGGCTGTTGACTAGGAGCAGGAACCATGAAAATATGGTTAGACAACTGGTTTCAAGCTATAAAAATAAAGATAGTTGATGGAGGGTGTTATCACTCCAGGAAACTCCTCTAAGTTGTAGCTCGAGGATGCCTGGTAACTTACAATGTTTTTTTTAAGGGTTTTCTGATATGGATCATGCCAGATAACCTATATAACCTATCACTCTCAAGACATGCATGAAGCTCACTCAATTACAAGGATTTTAGTTACAACTTGTTCAGTAGTTTGACAAAAAGGTGCAAGGATGGAGAACTCACTAAGCTAGCAAACTTACACACATAACACATGCATATAAATGGCTAAATCCTGACAAGTATGGTACTTATATATCAAATCACATTAATTCACCAATAGGATGACAGCTACTAGCTCTCAATCAACTTGAAAATCACCTAAATACTATACATTCAGGCATAAGTACAGTGAAGATGAAGAAGATGGCTGAACAAATCACAACAAAAGAGCTTATATTTAGAATAAACCAGATGAGATGCTTGACAATAGAATAGGCTTACAAATCCCCAGAGTTGAACCTTTATTAATAAATTAATCATGGGCTTTATAGCCTTCTACAAAAATTACAAATCCTGAAAATCCGATCTGTTTACACCAAAAATAATTGAAAGTGATAGTTTTTCCAGATTAGGGCTTCAAACCCTTGCTAACTATTTGTTTATCTACTATGAATATCTAGTTCACTGAGCGATCTTTTAATGACTGAAGTGGTCACTAATCATCTCCACTGCTGGTTCAGTATGAAATTTCCACCCACAGCCAGTGTATCAGCGTTTAATTGAAGTGCTTTTTCTTGTTTAATCCACTAGATTTTATGTCTTGTCGCCGCAGTCGCTGATCGGAGGCTTTTTCTTTTAGCTCATCGGTGCTCCAAGTCTCAACGCTACCACTATTTCGGCGCTCCAATCTCAGTATTTCCGCAGTTTCGGCACTCCAAGTCTCAATGTTTAATCCACCAAATTCTCTACCTTACCACCGCGGTCGCTGATCGGAAGTTATGTCTTCTAGCACATCGACTCCCTAGACTGGAGCGCTACCACTATTTCGGAGGTGGAATGAACTAAATTTTCCACTGCTGGAATTTGATTGATGATGTTTGAATTGAAGCTTTAGTCCTCTGTGACGTCGACACTATGGAGGAGCTTCGTTGTGAACTCGTCGATTCGTAGTCTGTATGTCTTTCGATCGCTAATGATCTTCTTTTGTCGTGCTATCGAAATCTTTTTCATTTAGCAGATTCCTTAGCCTATTTTTCTTCCACCGTTGCAGCTCCCTAGTGGAATATTTCTCCGATCACCAAAGTTCTCATCCGGTCGCGGAAGCCGTAGTCTGTTTTTCTTCCGCCGTTGCGGCTCCTGTTTGAACTATCTTGCTGACGGCTAGTGATTCCGAGTTTCAACGCTGAATTTCTCATCTACTTGCGGAACCTGTAGTTTATATTTCTTCTGCAGTTGCGGCTCCTCAAAGGACTAATTTGTCGATGGTTAGTCTTTAGAACCTCCGATCGTTGATGAGTCTGTATTGTTTCAGAACCCGCAGTAAGTCTTTCTTCCCCCGTTGTGGCTCCGCAGTGAACTATTTTGCCGACAGTTAGTCTTTTCAAGTTTTGACTTCTGATACTTGACTTCAGTGGCATTTAGTTCTTCATATCACTGACATTTCGGCACCTTTCAGCTTTGCCTCGCCGCTACTTAGTCCTTAGTTCTTCCGATCTAATTTCATCGCTATCGGAGGTCAGAAGAAGTCTGAAGCGAAATGTTTAGTCACTATATTCTCCGCATTTGTGGCGTCGTAGTGAACTAAATCTCCGCAACGTTGGCATTCAGAACTCAAAACTTCCCACCATCGAAACTGTTAATCCCTCTATTCTCTGCAGTTGCGGAACTTTTAGCCACTATCTTCTCCGCTCACTATTTAAAATGTTCTGATGGTAGTGAAAAGTTTAGCAATACGCCTAACTGCCGAAGGGGTCTTCCACCTATTATTTATCTTCCTTCTTTCGGTGGCTATGAGATATTCTAATCCTTTCCCAAGCCACTGAAGCTACAACCTTGTGAAATTCGTGTCCAAATAAAAAACAAAGGCTTTCAAACTATTAGTGATCTTCATATCCTTCATTACATGAGTTAAATTCTTCACACTATCAAAACAAATTTATTTTGGGAGATAACATCTGGCTCCTACTCAGGGATGGGAACCTCCCTGTGAGGTCCCAAGAACCCCAGACCAAAATGCCTTTCCTGAAAAAAGAATAATTAAATCTATCTTCTAGTGTTCCATTGGGCATGAATTCATTTGTCTTCTATAACTGATCTGTTGCACCCTGCCTGTAGCATGCTTCGTTTATTCATGAAAACAATTGAAAATGACCTAGCTACTCACATTAAGAGCTTATTTTCCTATCTACTCCTACTCCTAATTCTAATCATCAGATTCTTCTTATCATGTGACACCATGCTTCCAATGAAGCTAGGTCAGAAGCTGATATGCTGAACTTATCCCTGATCTTGACCCAAAAAATAAATGAAACCCTAGCATGCACAAATGTAGTTTTGAAGGGTGACAGAACCAGCTATCATCTGAAAAAAATATTTTGATATCTATGCTACTCATAAGTTCCAGATAGTCAGCAATAGGGTCATAAAAACCAACAAGAAATACCTTTTTATGTTGTTGTTCCAACTTAATGAAATGTTGTTGCTGGTTGCTTTCAGTGATCACTACATTAACTGTAGATTGCTCAACCTCTGACTGGGAAGGATGAGTTATGCCCTGTTGTTTTGGACTTTTTAGATCATCATCTTCCTCTTCATATCCGTTGCATTCTTCCTTTGTCCGATAAAAATGTGAGCTCAACAATTGATCTAAATCTTTCTGCTCTTCCACAATAATATCTTTGTAGCATATACCAAAACTAAAAAGATATGTATTGGACTTTTGAGTAGCAGATTCGTAACAAGCATCTATCACAGCATCCACACATTTTTTATCATCTCTCTATTGAAACGAAGAACTAGATGAACTTTGAGTAAACAATAAGTCTCCACTCATGTTAACCTCTTCTTCCTCATCACTGTATTTGTTGGATATAGGAGTGTCAAGATAAGATCCTAATGAAAGAGATGAAGGCTCTTGTATAGGAGTATCAGCAATAAAATTTTGAAACAGATCTGGAAAAATATTACATAGTTCCTTGTCATGATTTGAAACCACATGTTCATTAGGAGCAGGAAGATCTTCCTGATGTTCTAGTTGGAGATTAGATAGTCCCTGGAAATCTTGCTCCTCTTGGTTACTGCAACTTTCCTCTATTTGCAAATCTGGAAACTATGAGCTAGCTTGACTGATTTCAATGATCATTTAACCAGCAGAAAGATGATCATTTCCATGTGTAGTTAAATAAACCAATTCCTCAAATTCGCCACAATCAGATTTAACGATGGTAGGAAAACCTTCAACTCCTTTGTAATTCATTTCTATTTTATGTTTATGGGAAAGTACCTCATTGTGCAAATCATAAGAGAGATGAGGTAGCTCTTGAGGGAGATGTTCTTCTCTATTGACCTTTTCATCCTGAGAATGCAACTTATATTCTTCACAACAATTATCGAATGCAAACTCATCTGAATAGTACCTTTTACAGTGCTCAATGAATGCTCAATGAAAATATTTCAATGATGAAATGCTGGAAGGAGGTAAAGAAAAATACCACTGACATGCATCGCCATATAATGAATACATGAACATCTTCATACGAACATCTTCATGTCGTTGATCTAGTATTCTTCATGAACATATCCATACGAACATCCAGGCATTCATGAAACTTGAGGAGGTGTTATGCAGGATTGTCTTCTTCCTCCTCCTTGAAGACAGGTAAAAAATCTCACCATTCGGACATATCAGGTACTGGATGTGGGAAACCATGAACGGAAGAGAAGTCGAGAGGTGCAAACCTTTGAGCCAAAAGAACAGCAAATGCTTTTGAAATTTTAATATTGTGGAGTCTCCATTGAATTCATCTTTCATGGAGTTTCCAGGGATGAGATCTTTACAAGCAACCGTGCTTGAAGATGCCCAGACCCTAAAATTTTCTGATGTATCTAAAAATTCCTGGGAATTAAGAGTTTCAGTAGAAGAAATAATAGCAGAAATATTTCTTAAAATACTTGATGTAGCTTTATGTGCAACACTGTTGGTATGTCTTAGTAAAGCCCTAACTTTCCTCAAGATTTCTTCTAGATCTGAAACGGGTGTTGCTGGTGGCCCCTTTGGGTTTGTTCTGGTACTTGGTCTTCTTGAAGCCACCTTATATCAATGGATTCTCTAGATAGATGATCACAACCATAATAATGTCTAAGCCTTGTCTATCATCAAAGCAGGGATCTATGTCATCTCTCAGGGAAGCTGAGCTTCAATCTCCTCTCCCTGGCAACAGTGCCCCTTTGTTATCACTCGAGGAAACTCCTCTAGGTTGTAGCTCGAGGATGCAGGGTAACTTACAATGTTTTTTTAAGGGTTTTATTATATGAATCAAGCTGGATAACCTATATAACCTATCATTGTCAAGACATGCATGAAGCTCACTCAATTACAAGGCTTTTAGTTACAACTTGTTCAGTAGTTTGACAAAAAGGTGCAGCGATGGAGAACTCACTAAGCTAGTAGACTTACACACATAACACAAGCATATAAATGGCTAAATCCTAACAATTATGGTACTTATATATCAAATCACATTAATTCACCAATAAGATGACAGCTACTAGCTCTCAATCAACTTGAAAATCACCTAAATACTATACATTCAGGCATAAGTACAGTGAAGATGAAGAAGATGGTTGAACAAATCACAATAAAAGAGCTTATATTTAGAATAAACCAGATGAGATGGTTGACAATAGAACATGCTTACAAATCCCCAGAGTCAAACCTCTATTAATCAATTAATCATGGGCTTTATAGCCTTCTACAAAAGTTACAGATCCTGAAAATCCGATCTGTTTACACCAAAAATAATTGAAAGTGATGGTTTTTCCAGATTAGGGCTTTAAACCCTGGCTAACTATTTGTTTATCTACTGTGAAGATCTAGTTCACTGAGCGATCTTTTAATGACTGAAGTGGTCGATGATCATCCCCACTGTTGGTTCAGTATGAAATTGCCGCCCATAGCCAGTGTATTAGCATTTAACTAAAGTGTTTTTTCTTGTTTAATTCGCTGGATTTTCTGTCTTGTCGCCGATCGAAGGATTTTTCTTTTAGCTCATCAACACTCCAAGTCTCAATGCTACCGCTGTTTCGGCGCTCCAAGTCTCAATGTTTAATCCGCCAGATTCTCTACCTTACTGCTGCGGTCGCTGATCGGAAGTTATGTCTTCTAGCACATCGGCTCCCTAGACCGGAGCGTTGCCGCTATTTCGGAGGTGGAATGAACTAAATTTATGGCTGCCGAAAGTTGATCGACGATGTTTGAATCGAATCTTTAGTCCTCTGTGTCGCTGACACTGAGGAGGAGCTTCGTTGTGAACTCGTCGATCCGTATTATGTATGTCTTCCAATTGCCGATGATCTTCTATTGTCGCGCTATCGAAAGCTTTTTCATTTAGCGGAAGCCTTAGCCTATTTTTCTTCCGTCGTTGTGACTCCCTAGTGGACTATTTCGCCGATCATTAGTCCTTAGAACCTCCGATCGCCGAAGCTCTTATCTGGTCGCGGAATCCGTAGTCTATTTTTCTTCCATCGTTGCGGCTCACCTTTGAACTATCTTGCCGATGGCTAGTGATTTCGAGTTCTGACGCCGAAGTTATCATCTACTCGTAGAACCCGTAGTTTATCTTTCTTCCGTAGTTACGGCTCCTCGAAGGACTAATTCGCTGACAATTAGTCTTTAGAACCTCCGATCGTCGATGAGTCTGTATTGTTTCAGAACCCGCAGTAAGTCTTTCTTCCCCCGTTGCGGCTCTGCAGTGAAGTATTTTTCCAACAGTTAGTATTTTCAAGTTTCGACTTCTGATACTTGTCTTCAATGGCATTTAGTTCTTCATATCACCAACATTTCGGCACCTTTCAGCTTTGCCTCGCCGCTACTTAGTCCTTAGTTCTTCCGATCTAATTTAATCACTATCGGAGGTCAGTAGAAGTCTGAAGAGGAACATTTAGTCACTATCTTCTCCACAGTTGCGGCGTCACAATGAACTAAAACTCCAGAACGTTGGCGTTCGAAACTCAAAACTTCCCACCATCGGAACTTTTAATCCCTCTATTCTCTGCAGTTGTGGAAGCTTTAGCCACTATCTTCTTCGCTCACTGTTTAAAATGTTCCGATGGCAGTGAAAAGTTTAGCAATACGCCTAACTTCTGAATGGGTCTTCCACCTATTATTTACCTTCCATCTTTCGATGGCTAATGAGATATTCTGATCCTCGCCCAACCCACCGAACCTACAACCTTGTGAAATTCGCGTCCAAATAAAAAACAAAGGCTTTCAAACTGTCAGTGATCTTCATATCCTTCATTGCATGAGTTAGATTCTTCACACTATCAAAACAAATTTATTTTGGGAGATAACATAGGCTACCCCATAATGTCAAACGGAGTCTGCCACTTACTGCATATATCCAACTTGTGTTGGATCACACCTAGGTCTTGTACTTACAAGGTTCCATAGGAGCAACAAAAGAACTCGACTTTTACCCTTCGATCGAGGAAATTTTTTATGAGCTTTGTCAACAATCCAATACAAAATTGGACATACCCCCCTTGGAAAAAAGAGCCTATCAACCAATGGTTGAACCTTTAACTGATGCAGAGAAAGAAGAATATTAGGAAATTCATGTCCATTTAAATACATTTACACTCTATCCCGACTAGACTGGTGATATCAATCCTCTTGGGATATCCCTAATAGATGCACAACATCCACAAGTTCAAACAGAACAGATAGATGAAAGCACTTAGTCAGATACCCCACTGTCGGAGTACGCCCTCACAAAGAAAAATATATGTTGAGTGGCTGACGAACTATTTAAAGATCGACAGAACAAAAAGAGTACAACACAAGGAAAGGGGAATCACAAGCTTATTCTTCAGGAACCAACTAAAGATGACAGTGCAGAGTTATTTGAAAGTGCAACAAAAATTCTTGAAAATGCTGCCAAACATAAGATCCATGTCGAAGAAAAAATAGGAAAATTTATCACAGAAGAGGAGCAACGACCTGACTGACCAGAGGCAAGTTCAAAGAAAGTCAGGTTTGCTACTACACCATCTATCAACCTCACCCATATCCCGCCACCTCCATCCCCGAACCCAGTTGTCGAAGAAGAATTTATACTAATTTTGACAATTACCACACCCCTAACCATAATTCCTCAGTATTTGCAGAAGTTACCAGTATCATTAAGAGCACGCATTCAAAAGGATAATGACATACAAGAGTTTATCAATCATTTGTCATCTCTTATCCCTCACTGGAAATGTTGATAGTAAAACAACCAGTCTTAGTCGAGGAAGGGCATAAGTCTAACTTAGTCATCCTTAAATCTCAACTTGTCGACCTTCCACCACCATCCACCTCTGAATTGGAAATTGCTAGATATACTAAAACCATACTACAGAAAAAATCCTGACCTAACAAGTAATATTGAGGTAGAGAAAAGTTCCTCTTTCATCCCTCGACACGTCGAACACCCAATTCCACCACAACATCCATCATCTAACAATTCATTCTCAACCAACCCAATTGTCATTCCATCATATACCATATCACAACCACCAACACTGACTTCTTAGACTACACTGAAAAGAAATGTCGAGCAAACATTGTTGCCTGAGACAGTAAGGCTAGTTGTCGATCCTATCTTACATCCTTCACCTCCTTCACCACCACCAGTATCATCACCCGCGATTAAACATATTTCACCCACAATCTCAATCTCTCTCGACACTACCAATATCATCCACCCTAGCCTTGTTTATACAACCCCAGCTACCGAACAAAGCCAGAAAGCAGCAGTAGAGATACAAAATCCACCAGAAAAATAGATAGAAACTGGCAAACTAAGTAAAGAGAAGGAAAGATGAAAAAGAAATCAAAGAAAAGAAACTAATAAACAAGACAAGGAACAATAGAAACAACAACAACGTCTACAACAATTACAACAACAACCACACCTATTAGTACATATAGTTCAATTCGGTCTAGCAACCACATTTGACCCACAAAAAGCTAAAGAAGAAGAACTAGATCTACTAACATATGCAATCGGCCGGGAATACAAGCATAGAATATTGGAGGCCAAAAAACACATTGAACAACTAAAAATAGATTAAACCACATTTTTAGCCAAGTGTGAGAGCTTATCACAGTAGATTATCACAATTCCAACAGGGATCGACTTCGACAAACCGTTCGACAAATCATACCTCATATTTGGAATCATTGTGTCGACCCTTCAGGAGCAGTTGAACAAAAGGCGACAAGATCAGGCTAAGGAAACCTCTGTCCTCCTAAGAAATCAATACACAACATTTACAGAATCACACAACATGTTAGTACAATATGTTGCAAAATGTGTTGTCACTACATAAGTCTTGCAGGATTGGTACACCTACTATAACCATGTATTTGAAGAAATGCAAAAAACATGTGAACTTGTCAGTTTACTGCAAAGTCGTCGACCAGTTACCAGTGAAGTAATGGCCCAGACCATTGATAATCAACTCATTTTGGAAATCAATAAACTCGAAAAATTGAAGAAGCAATAACATCAGTGGATCAACGAAACCTGAGTTAGTCTATCCAACATCAACAAAATCATACACAAATTCAACGAATGCTTTCCACTGCTGAAGAAAAAACTCAACTACTAGGGTCTGACATGATCAACATCCTAGACTTAGCTTTGCATGAAAATATGGAGAGTCGAGTCTCACCACTCTTTCAATCGACATACAAAATTCCCTCCACACACGGGAAGAATTTCAGCACCAACTATCAGTATCCACTGAATATATTGTAGAAGTATATGTTCAACAACATCATTCCACCAGTCATAACTGTCCATAATAAAGAGAAACGTCACAGGTTTTAGTTGCTTAGACAGCACAATTTTCATCTCCTCATTTCTTCGGGATGAAGAAATATTTTGAGGTGGGAGAGATGTTGGAGGAGCCTAAGTCAGCTAGCCGACTAGGACTTCCAGCCGACTAATTGTAAAATATAACAATAGATTACGTCAACCTCATAGGTCATGTCCGTTAGTTGAACCGATAGGTAGTTATGTAGTCTCTTGTAAATCATATAAATAGGCTGGAGAGCCGGATAAACAATCGGTTCGATTGGATGTAATGAACCCTATATGTGCTCTTGAGTAATAGAAATAGTTGTTGTTTCATCACTCCTTTTATAAATATGTAACTTTGTATCATTGGTAACTATGCAATATGTTTGATTACAACACAAATTATCTTGCATAATGAAAATCTAAATCAAATTCTTTATCTACAATTCGAGATCAATATAAAAGGGCACAACTTAATCTACAATTCGAGAAAAATATAGAAGGGCACAACTTAATCTACAATACTTCTATATCGAAGGAAACACTTTTGATTTCAAAAGCTAGCAAATGCTACCAAAGGAAAATAACGCTTTTGAAATCTAGCCTGTTATGCTCTTGAAACAAAAAATGTCTTCAAAACGCAAGAAACCAAGTGATGCTCCCACCTACTATGCAAACACCCTGTGCAACCTTAAAAAATGAACGAATTGACCAAAGCAACACTCTCAACCAAGCTTTTACCATTCAGAGAAGGGTGTACGTTGGTTACTTACAAGTAACCAGTGTATGTATGAGCTTTTCCTAAAGACAACCTACGTACATCCATGTCTATTCAAACATTATCCCACGTCTTAGGATTTAATGAGCATTAAAATATAATCACTTTCTAGAGAAATAAAATAGAAAAACAACCATATCAAAATAGACACACAATGTTTATGTGGAAAACCCAAAACTAGGAAAAGCCACCATAATAGATCTATTATCTCCTTGACCTAAATCGGCCAAGTCAGGCCAAGTGAGCTCTCCACTCCTCACCTCTAAGCCACTTTACAATGGAGCATATTCAAGCCTTATAAAGGCTTCATTACATGCAATACCTTGGGCAAATACCATGGGCTACAAGAAACCATGTGCTAGACCTAAACCACCTTTGACTCATTCTCAAGTCAAGGTTAACCCTAATAATATCCCCTTTAAGCCTGAATTGGGGATCTCACATACACCCCTCTATAGCCTAGGTCTATCTCCCAACTTTTTCGGTGAGTCACCAAGGGTATGCATGCCTTACTAGGTCTTACAACCATATGACCATTTACATGCAAATTGCTCCAATAAATTTTTTCATGTGTCTTCATGGTGACTATACTATCACCATATGTTGCTTCATCCTCTTGATTTTCTATACTCATCTACTCGCTCCTTTTTCTCCATGATACTTTTGTATCTACATCCAACCCTGTCATTAATGTCCATATAAAGAATAATTCATCTACCAGATTACATGGGTCCTCAACTGCTATAACCGCCAGTTCTATAAGAATTCTCTTCACATACATGGTTCATCAATCTTGGTCCCATGATTGAGATTCACATTCCTCTCGCAATCAAATGCTCAACCTCTCTGATCCACATCAAGATAGGCCATAAGTACACCTTCCACCCTCGTACCTACCCAGTGGTTCATTCCAAACTTGATGCAACAACCCTTCTTTGTGCATAAGAGGGATACCTTGTATTTATAACACCTAAGGAAATAAAACAACTTTCCTATTGCTAAGTTTCATAAGGAATAAAAAATATTGTTGGGGTGTTGGGTACCACCAAACATGCACCCCACACATTTTTAACTCGGGTACAAAAACATTTACATCTCTTAATATTTTCTTTCTCTTCCATGTCCTACATTCTTTTCATACTTGTCTCAATAGTGCACTACCTTTATGTTGCATATTCAGCTTACAAATCCACTGGAGCACTCTCCTCTAACAATTAGCTTCATTCATGTACTTAATCCACACCTCAAACTGGAAGCAACCTTTTCTCAAATCCGTAGATTTACTATCATAAAATCAATGCCCGTTGCAACAGCTCAACCACCAAGCTTTCAAGCAAAAACAAAAAACACACACACAGAACAATATAGACTCAGATCCGTGACTTCTTCGACAGCCTCTAGGTTTTAATATGAGGTTTTGTTTCTTTTTTTCCCATGCATAGCCATCCATGCACTTTCCATACACACTTTGGTAGATTGTATCCACAATGGAAAAGAAAGGAAATCATCATACTAATCAACAACCCGACGACTTCATATCACAAGAAACACTCCAATGCAAATAATGACCGATGGCTCCATTACAATACTTCATTTCTTCAACATAGCTCCAACTGCTCTTCACTTCACTATGCTCTCTAATGTAGGTCCAATTTTTCTGAGGTTTCATCTACTGGCCAGTACACTGTGGGCAACAGATCCCACTCAATAGCACGATATTTGCGGCCTGACTCTATTAGCTTAATTGTATCCTCTTTACAATGGCTTATGCACATGGATTAGGGAACATACAGACTGGATCCATTACTGCAATACATACCCACGTTTCTTTGACATGGTAGTGATCAAAACCTTTGGCCCATTGCCTCCAGATCCACGTGGGTCTCTTTTCTCTCTTCACACGGTGGGATGGATTGGAACAATGCACATCACAACGACAAAGTCTTCCTTTGCATGCAATCCACCACTTCATCTTCTCTACATACAGTCTGCAATTGCTTTTAATTCCTCAAATCATCAACAACAAGTGCAACGTGAATCATGGGATCTCTAGATTAAAACCTCATGTAACTAGGAATTCTTTCATGTGGCTTAACTATAGCATCAAATTCAACCAACATATTTACTCCTTGTGGAAAAAAATTGATCACTACTGGGAATTCATAGGTATGTAATCCAAACACCGCAACTTTGATGTCAGTTCTTAGGATTTAAGGAGCATTAAAATATGATAACTTACAAGAGAAATAAAACAAACAAGAAACCATGTTACAATAGACACATAATATTTACATGGAAAACCCAAAACTAGGAAGAACCACCATAATAGATCTATTATCTCCCTTGAGCTAAACCATCCAATTAAGGCAAAGTGAGCTAGCCACTGCTCACCTCTAGGCCACTTTACAATGGAGCCTCCTCAAGCCTTATAAAGGATTCTTTACATGAAATACCTTGGGGCAATACCATGGGCTACAAGAAACCATGTGTTAGACCTAAACCACATTTGACTCATTCTTGAGTCAAGTTCAACCCTAAGACCACGTATGTACGCGAATGTGTTTAAAACAAACCCATGGATGCAAGGTTACATGGTCGTGAATCAACACAAATTCAAATTTCTTATGGAACTAAAGGAAAATGCTTGGTAGTTGGGTCAAAGTAAAGTATGTATCATCTATTTCTATCTTAAATTTGAAAAAATAATGAAAACCCTTCAAGGAATCACTCCAAAGAGTTGTTCCCCAATGGAGTTGCCATTTATGTTTTAGGGCAAAATATCCTAGTAACTAGGGTTTGGTTACCAACATATCAGTTCGTAGATAGCAAATTCCAGTTTCCTACTCAATCAATAAAATTTAGAATTCAATGAGGAGGAAGATAAGGACATACCCATATTTCAATGGTTATTTCCTTTGTTGGTGCTTGTCAATATCTAGTCTCATCCTTTGATTGAACTTCTTCACTTTTAGATTCGCATGCAAAACAAAAAAGACACATTCCTCAAAGTGAATTGACTACTTTAATACAAATATCCAAAATCAAAATTAAATCTATAACTAATTAAGCAAATTAATCTCTCAAGTTAAAATATTATCTTTCCAAATACTACTCATCAAGCAAACAACATATTGAACAATAACATTTGGGGGAGGGAAAGAAGAGTCGTCTCCTTTGTATTATCAAGAGGCAACAACACGGTACAACGAACTACTTGAATCTTTGTTGCAACACCTCCTTCACCAATGTGGATTCCTCCTACCCTGATCACTAATAAGTCTCCAACCAAATCTCTCTCTCAATATTCAAATTAAATGGACAACCAAGGTCCCCACTCACTATTGAAGGAAGAGATACTCATAAATAAGAAATTTTGAGAGAAAGGTCACTATAAAAGTCCTTGACACTTCATATCCCAAACCTTCAACATGTGGCTATAGTGATGGTATTGTCCCCTCCTTCATGTTTTAAGATTGCTTTCATACTTTAAGAAATTAGTTTAAGGAGTTGGGTCAGGTGTAATCAAGCCCATGTAGACTAGTAATGACCATCAACCATTTCAAATTACAATTTTTTTAATAATATTTTTGTCTTTAAGATGTATACATGTGTTGATAAAGGGAAATTGTTGACACAGATTCGTCGACAGGCATTCACTCTCTGTCGACACCCTTAACTCAGTGATCTCCCTGAGCATTGACCCAGACAAGTTTTACCCTGCCCAGCAACACTTGCGAAGCAGATGAGGTCTCACTTGAGATGTTCAAGGGAGAACTGTCAGAACTGCGCTTCTGCAGTAAGAATGAGGGTTTGTGCATCTACTGTCCAACTATCGTAGCCTTACTTCAGAGATCCAAGCATTGGTTTATAATCGCAGATCCATACCATCAATCATCATATCACATTAACACATTCAAGTTGCAGCAAGATAATTACTTATAAACAGATCGACCATCACAACATGATTTAAAACATAAAAACATTGCATCATTCAGAAAGAAGCATCATACTGCGGTATCAATTCATTCGCATCACATCGCAAGGAAAATAGGAAAGCAAAAAGAGATAATACACAGTGTTTCCATCAAAACTTTGTCATGTCATATTACTTCCACATCAAAACAAAGGTTCTCAAAACATCTGCACAATTGTGAAAAAATGAACAATAGGCTTCCACAGAGCCCAAATCAACATAAAATTCATATTCTCCAAAAATAGATACGATCTCTAACGCAAGATAATAAAAGTATATTAACATTACAATTCTATCTCTACTTATAGGCTTACGCCTTTTACAAAATGGTCCACTTAGATAAACTTCCCAACTATTTGGACAAAAAACTACAAAATAATGACCAAATCCTAAAAAATTACAACCAAGCTGACTCTTTGTCGACTTTTTCTCCTTGCACGCATTT
Organism: Pseudotsuga menziesii; assembly: GCA_001517045.1. Lineage (NCBI taxonomy): Eukaryota > Viridiplantae > Streptophyta > Pinopsida > Pinales > Pinaceae > Pseudotsuga > Pseudotsuga menziesii. Next base: position 640,080 of record LPNX010410044.1, on the reverse strand, counting down.
TTCACCTTGTGCACCATCTTCTGCCTTGCGCGTCACCCTCGGTACTGCGCAGCTAATCTTCCTCAAAACCACCTACAAACATGCCCCCAACACAATCTTGTGGCTCGCCCTCGAGCCACATCAATTGGGAATAGTGTAGTCGTTGATCTTAATCTTGAAGTCCACTTAGATAAACTTCCTAACTATTTGGACCAAAAACTACAAAATAATGACCAAATCCTGCAAAATTATGACCAAGCCGACTCTTTATCGACTTTTCCGCCTTGCGTGCCATCTTTCACCTTGTGCACCATCTTCCGCCTTGTGAACCATCTTTGACCTTGCGCACCATCTTCCACCTCGCAAACCATCTTTGACCTTGTGCATCACCCTCGATGCTGTGCAACTAATCTTCCTCAAAACCGCCTGCCAACTGCAACAAAGATATAATACACATGTTGTGGAAGGACACCTCACATATGCAAGCCAAAAATTAGTTTTTTGAAATATTTAACTCACTTTAAGATGTGCAAAAGGGGGGTAAGGGGGTTTGAGCATTATCAGTTTGGAAATCCTATAACAATTGTTCCTTAGAAAAAAATTCAAACTATTTAAAAATAGAAATAAACAAATTTTAATATTTAACCAATACTCTAACAATAAAATGTGGTTTGGCATGAAAATGAAATTGCATTATAACAAAAATCCATTCCATCTCAACGTGTTTCCATGCCATGTAGATGGTTGTAAATGAAAAAATATCTCATTGCATATCCATTCCATTCCATGTTTTAATTCAAAATTTGGCATCCTTTCCATTTTATCTTTTAATTGAAAATTTAGCACTTAGAGGTGCTTCCATTTTATGTTTTAATTGAAAATTTAGCACTTAGAGGTGCTTGCAAGACCAATAAGTTGAACCATGTGAACAACTAACAAAGGGAAAGATGAACAATATGATCAATCGAAAAAGAGCAAAATAGACAAAGATAAGCTTACAAACACGGTTGTGCATAACAAAATTGTGAAGCCTTTTGGTCAATTAAAATTTGCTCTTTGCAATTTTTCTTTATTTAAAATCTAAAAATAGGAAAAAAATAAAAATAAACACACACACATATTACATTTTAAATATATATGTTTTACTTGTTTTATTTACATTTTTTATAACACATTTATTTTTTTAACTCAAACGGATAATTTTTATTTTTTATGAAGGATTACAGGTCTGATTTGGCAAATGCCAATCAACCAATTACACAAAGATCAATAGAAATACTTCGAGAAGATCAGAGATTGTACAAATTCTTATAGAATGAGAGTGTATCTCCCAGATAGACATATTACAAATTATTGAATCACAATTAAGGAATTGGATGAAAATAGTTGGATTCTCCGTTGATGCTAAGGTTGCCTTGAGACAACAAACAAGCTTTATTTGCCAAAGCATCTGCAGTTTTATTTTAGTTCTCGTAGAATGTGGAAAAATGAAACCCTTTCAAAATATTTCAAAATATTCCAAATTCTCTACAAAGAATTATTTAAATCAGAATTATTAAAATGATAGGTTGAATTTAATACTTTGATCAACAACTCTGAATCGTCGAAATTTTGAATTGACTTATACCCATTCTCCTTTGCAATCTGGAACCCCTTGAGGAGGCTATAACTTTCTTCCTGGTTATTCGACATGATTCCAAGTCCCCAACTAAAACTAGATTCGATCAATCTATATGGAAATAAAACCAAACCCCCAGCTCTTGAGATCCCAGGATTCCCCTTGGATGCACCATCAAAGAAAATTGTCGTTGAAGGGGATCTCATCCACCATGAATTAAATGCAACAACATTGCCACGAACACGCCAGGAGGGGGAGCTGACTGGTTTGATGCAGATCATCTTTCTCGATATCAATGGACAGGAGCCCAGCCACGCTGTAATCACAGAGGAGAGGGATGAAGGGGACGTCAATTTACCTGTTGATTCAGAGATAAGCAACTTGATTTTATGAGCCACGATATAGGGAGTCGAAGGTATTAGAATTTGAATGCCATTTACATTTTCAAGCAGATAGTTCTAATAATGTTTGTAGTAAATGGAGAATGAAGATACAAACTGAACAAAACAAACCACACAGGAAACAGACAAGTATTGCTCAGGAATTTACAGCATCATTCACAATAATAAAATATGGTGTTACAATAGTTTACATAGGAAAATAATTCGAATGTATGACTTGCAATTCGAATCTATCCATTGGATTTAACTATAGCTAACTGACCATCTAACTCATGGTGTCTCAATCAATGTTTGAGTCCAACAAATCAACTCCCATATGTCCAACAACTCAAACAATCAGTGACAACTAGCTAACTCAGTGTAACTGAGTGTGGTAGGTGGGAAAAGGCACCTACTCCACATGAAGCCATGCATTATCCACGCAAATTTTGCACTAGCTAACTGATTGTGAACTAACTGAAAGTAACTGGGGGCTAGCTGAGACTTACTAGTACTAACTCCAACTAACTGAAGTAGGTTGGTGTTGAGACTCCTAGTGGCTCCTAAAATGTAGGGATTGGTCTAGGAGGTGCCCAAACTGATGCATGCACATGTAGTAAGTGGCAGTTAACCTCTAATAGTGTTCCCCACACTCTAGTGACTGGTACATGTGTNGGTACTAGTGGACCCAATTAATTAATTAAGGTTCCTAAGTTAGGCTAAATAATCTAATAGACAGTATGGTCAAGGGAGGATTAATAATCCTAACACCCCCCATGAATCCTAACTTGGACAACTATGGGCCCTGGTAACAAGACCATAGGTCACCCAAATACAATCTAAAAGACAGAATGTTTCTTAATACAACCGAGGAAATAGGGGAAAACCTCATGGGAACCCCCCCCGCCTCAAAATAAGCAGGAATACAAATTTTGAAAAAACTTGTGAAACTTTTTGCTACTATTTGTAGCACTATGCAGCAGTAGTATCTTGGTTATGTGCAGATGAACCTATGAATCTAAATAAAGTGCTTATGTCTGGAGGAATCTTCCTCTTTGGAAGAAGAACAATGCACTCAACTGAATCATAAATATAAACAATTGCACAGTGAAAACTGTGACCCATGTAGACCAGTTGAAATCATCTGAAGAGAGAGAAAAGGTGCTTGAGAATTCAAACCATGTGAGGAACACCCAACAAAATGATATATTACAGCCTCGAACAGCAAACCATGAGTGGTAAAATCATCCCCAAGTGTTAGGAGCAAGTGTCCATGTGGATGTAGAATGTCTCCCTCTTTACTAGTTCTGTGAGGAGATGAGCATGTGACCAAAGGTAGAGAATCCCTAGGACTGTGGAGAGCGAATGATTGAGCTCCATAATCTGATATAGCTTCAAAAATATCCAATATTTCACAAAATATGATATCATCAAATTCATAAGAAAGAACTAACATCAAATCCTCAACAACAAAACTGAAAGAGACTTGCGGTGCTTGATTTGTCACACCAAAATTGGTGAAACTAGTTATAAGCAATACTGAAAGCTCTTGAATCTTGAAACCTAAATCACCTATTATCAGATCAGAAAATAAATTAGATCCAAAAATATTCATATCAGATCCAAAACTTTGCTCCATCGAGACGATAGATGCACAATTTTCTCGTTCTTCAAAATTCTGATTTACGGTGCATGTAATCCCGTAGGAATTTACTGGAAGCTCTAGATTAATAAGAGTGAATGGATCACTCTTATAATATGATATTATTTCCAGAATATCACTAATATTACTGATATGCACACCAGAAACATAATTATAGATAGAGAAATCAAATTCCTCTACCGTTTTTAAAACAATTACTGATAAACTATGCACAAAATTTAAAGAATTATTGGAGAAATATTGCAAAGAATAGGAAAAGTGTTTTTCTTCACAAACAAATATTTGAATGTCTTCTTCTAGATCATCCATGTGAGGAGATGAGATATCAGAGATCTCATACACTTCTGGAGCAGCAAGAGAAGGATTCACTTCATGGAGACTTTCTTCCATTCGAATTGACTGTAGGGAAAAATCTACTGCTTCTTGATCTTCAACAATTTGCTTTTCTATAGGAGAGGGCATGAAATAATCATGCTGGATTTTATCTGAAACTCTCTCAACATCTGGGATCTTAGAGTCATCTCCCATTTGACTGCTAGGTCTTCCTGATAGAGGGAAAGTGATGAAGGATTCCATGGAAGCAACCATGTGGTTGGATGCTCCAGAATCTATGACATAAGCCTTCGATGGAGAGAGGCTTGCATGCAAGCATATCTCATCTTCTTCAGCTTCATCTAGCATCACTGATCTTTGTGGAAGGTAAATATTGTTCCAAAAACATAGAGATTTCATCTGGTCGAGGGTCTTCTTCATGCACGAGTCTTCTGGATGAAAACCCCTCATACAGTAGGGACACTTTTTCTTTTTCCTCTTAGAGCCAGAGGCCCTTTCAAAAGTTTATTGATTCGAATCAGTTGCTTTTGGATCCTTCTTCTTTGATTTCCCCTTTTCTTGCGGTTTGGAAGAGTCAGTAACTAGGAAAGCTTGATCTTCGAAGGTCTCAATGACTCCCATTCGGATCAACTTGTCTTGCTCCTTGATTAAGGACTCGGAAAAAGAATCTAATGAAGGAATTTTTCAAACAGGAAATATTTCTCACTTGGAATGAAATATGGAAACAAATATAGAATACTCAGGGCCTAGTTTGTTGAGTATGGAAAGGAAATTATGCTCATCCTTCTGTTCTATTCCGCACTGTTTGCATTGAATTACTAGAGACTTGAATTTAGTAAGAAATCGCTCAATAGTCTCAAAACTGTTGGGATGTAAAGATACCAACTCATTCTCCAGAATGTATCCCTGAATACAAACTATCAAGCTTCTCCCACGCTTCTCTGGGAGTCCTCAATCCTTCCAGATGGAAGAGGAGATCTCTGGAAATATAAGTACATAAGTACCCGAATGCTTCATCACAACGGTTTAGGAACTTGTTACGCTCTACCGACTGATGAGGTTTAGCCTCCCATCCATGTATAATCCTATGGTAGCCATGCTTGCACAAGGCCAGCTACATATCAATCCTCCAATCAAGGTAATTGGAAGTTGTGAGGATATGTGGCTCAGGAGTTTGAGAACTCATAATTGCTCCGGTAGGGAGACAACAAATACTTCTTTCAAGCTACACAACGCCTGTCAATTTCACTATAAATAACACTAAAACATAAGAACTTTTAGAATCATGCTTTTCCTCGAGACATGAACATGTTTTCAGGGTCTGTCACACCCTCTCCACTACTCTGAATGAATCCATAGCTAGCAAATTTTCATAGGGGACTTCTGTGGAAATCCAGCTGCTTCTGATGTTTGATGAGGAGAAACAAGCATGAATCCTTCCTGAGAAGGCTATGATACCATGTTAGAATTTGAATGCCATTTAGATATTCAAGCAGATAGTTATAATAATGTTTGCAGTAATTGGAGAATGAAGATACAGACCACACAGGAAACGGACAAGTATTGCTCAGGAATTTACAGCATCATTCACAATAATAAAATCTAGTGTTACAATAGTTTATATAGGAAAAGAATTCGAATGCATCACATGTAATTGGAATCTATCCACTCGATATGACTGTAGCTAACTGACCATCTAACTCATGGCATCTCGATCAATGTCAGAGTCCAACAAATCAACTCCAAGATGTCCAACAACTCAAAGAATCAATGACAACTAGTTAACTCGGTGCAACTGAGTGTGGTAGGTGGTCAAAGGCGCCTACTCCACATGTAGCAATGCATCATCCATGCAAAGCTTGCACTAGCTAACTGATTGTGAACTAACTGAAAGTAGCTGGGGGCTAATTGAGACTAATTAGTAATAACTCCAAATAACTGAAGTAGGTTGGTGTCGGGACTCCCAGTGGCTCCTAAAATGTAGGCATTGGTCTAGGAGGAGCCCAAACTGATGCATGCACATGTAGTAAGTGGTAGTTAACCTCTAGCAATGTTCCCCACACTCTAGTGATTGGTACATGTGGTCCCATTAGGCCAAGTGGACCCAATGCTACTAGTGGACCCAATTAATTAATTAAGGTTCCTAAGTTAGGCTAAATAATCTAATAGATAAAATGGTCAAGGGAGGATTAATAATCCTAACAGAAGGCTGATTATTGAAAATCCAATTGTTTCTAGCAAGCCACAATTTCCACCAAATGTATTTCGGAATCAAATGCCAGAGTTTGGACCATTTCGAAGTTTTGTCACTTGTTTCTGGACTTCGTTCGTTCCAGGAAAGATAGAGATAAACGACTTCAGATTGGACTGGGACATAAATGTTTAAGTCAATAAGGACTAGCTCCCACACCGATTTAGAGAAGACACAGGTAATGAAGATGTGGTCCATCGTTTCAAAGGCCAAGTTACAAAACCAACACCTAAAATGTCCATGGAAGCCGTGTTTTATCAATTTTTCGCCAGTCAACACCTTATTATGCATGAGCAGCCATGAGGAGGAATTCACCTTGGGAAGGCAGTAAGAAGACCAGATCGATTTCTAAATTGTAGGGGAAATACTAGAGTCATGATGAATTTGTAATTCAGTGAATCCTTTAGCATTTGAATAAGTTCCAGATTTGCCCCAATCCCATTTGTCTTTATAAGAGCAATGAACTGGAGCAAGACCTGAAAGTGAGGAGAGCAATAATTTTTTTTGGGAGCTGAGATGATCTGGAAGCTCGGGAAAATACCAATTTTCCCAATTTCCATCGTTGTCCCAAGAATAAATATCAGCCAACTGAAGCAGGCCTTTGTTCATTAACCAATCCTTAATCTCTTCTAACAAGATGATAGAGGAAAGAGGAGAATTTCCTGATATTTTATCCTCCCATAGAAGGATCCTCTTCCCATTGCTAGGGATTCTATAGAGTCATTGATTAAATTTATCGATTCCTCTTCTGCATAAATTCCAGACAGTTGTGCCTGTGGGAGTACTTGAATTTGTTAAATTTCTCAAAGAGCCACCCTTTAGATATTTCATCCTAAATATCTTACTAACTGGGTGGTTTTTATCCGCATATAGCTGACAAATGAGTTTACCTCCCAACGCCATATTATCCAATCCAGGGTCACGGATTTTTAATCCACCTTTTGAGATAGGTATTTTAAGAATATCCCAACTTACAATATGCATCTTATTTTGATTTCCTTTACCGCCATTCCAGAGAAAGTCTCTCAAAAGTTTGGAAATATGAGATTAGATAGACTTACGGGCAACCAACAAATAGGATTGAAAGATGGGAGGAGTTGAAAGAACATCCTTTATCAAAATCAATTTTCCAACCTTGGTTAACCACTTTCCACCCCAAGAAGCAATTTTGGCTTTTATCTTAGCTATTACTTCAAGCCAAAAGAGAAGGAGGGCTTGATCCAAGATTTAAAGGTAGTCCCATGATCTACATTCCAACTATAAACAACAATTTGTTATTTGAAGAATTGTCGAATGATCTACATTCCAACCATAAACAACACTTTTTTTTATTATAGATCAAAGCTCCTGAAATTAGGTATAAATTTTGAAGTATTTCATTAAAGGCCCGATCAATCTTTAATCAGGCCCCTCCTAGAAGGAGAGAATCGTTTGAAAAGAGGGCATGGTTTATTGGGTCCACTCCCCTTGCAAAATTAATGCCAGGAATGTAACCTGCTTCCTTTTCGACTGAAATTTTTCTCCTAAGAGTTTTTTCCATCAAGATGTATAGAAAAGGTGGCAGCGGACATCCTTGGTGAAGTCCTCTTGAAGCTTGGAAAAATTATGTAGGTCTACCATTGACTAGAGGCACAATATAGGGCCTATCTGTACAAGATTTTATCAATTTAACAAACTCAGAGCTAAATCCAAAAGAGAGAAAGACTTGATAGAGAAAGGGTAGCTTTACTCTATCAAAGGCATTTTTCATATCCAACTTAATTATCATTCCTTTATCCTTCCTTTGGAAACTTGAATGGAGGGCTTCTTGGAATTGGATTACATCATCAACTAAGTGCCTACCTTTTACAAAACCCCCCTGAAGAGGAGATATCAACTTTCCTAACAAAATCTTGAATTGATTAGCTAGAAGTTTGGCTAGGATCTTGTAAGAGGCATTACACAACGAAATAGGTCTAAAGTCGTCAAAAGATGAAGGATTAACTTCCTTTGGGATTAAAGCAAGAAATGTTGAATTAGTACACCCTCCCACTTTAGATTTATTTTGAAAGGCTGTCACCATGTGCATCAGGTCTGATTTGATAATATTCTAGCAGGCTCTATAAAAATGCAAAGAAAACCCATCCATCCCAAGATCTTTATCTGGCTCCATTTCCTAGATGACATCCAAATTTTCCTTTTCAAAGAGGGGTTCTATTAGATCATCGTTGTCCCGATAGATCATGCAACCCCAGCAGCTCCTTTTCGTCAAATAGTGGAAAGCAGAAATCGAAAAGCGAGATGTCAACTTTCTTCGAGATCAACTTCCATCTTTCCTTTTCTGCTTTTTCGCTTCTGCCCTTTTATGGACTGTTGATCTATTTCGGAGCAATTCTCAGCTGTCAATCGGAAATCAAGTTATGGGTTGCGAATCTTAAAAAATGGAATTACGGCTTTTCATGACCGAAAATCTGCCTTTTACGCTTTTCTCCCTTCCGATTCTGCCTTTTGCTACGGGATCTTTTTGTACCATTGATCTATGCGAAAGATATCTGAACCTTCGATCTTATGGCTGTCGGAAAGCAAAACTCTAACTTTTCGCAACCAAATTTATGTATTTCCACTTTTCACTTTCTACTTCTTTTTTGAGCCATTGATCTTCGTGGAAGCCTTATGGATCGTCGATCTAAAATCAAAGTGAATCATGGACTTTGGATTTCAGAAACTAGGACTCCAACTTTTTCAAAATTAAACTTTGATCTTTCCGCTTTTCTTGACCATTTATCTTTGCGGGAGCCTTCTGGAAAGCGAAAAACAGAAACTGAGTTTTCCAACTTTTCAAAGTTGAACTTAATCTTTTCACTTTCTGCTTTTTTGCTTCTGTGGATTACGGAAAGAGGAAAGAGGAAAGTGGGTTCGCCAACTTTCATGACAAAAAACAAAATGGAACTCGAACTGTGGACTTCGGAAAGAGAGATTTCAACTTTCTCGACGTTAACTTTGATCTATCTACTTCCGCCTTTTCCTTTCCGCCCTTTTCCTTGATCATTGATTTTTTCATATAAGGCATGTTTCCAAGGTCGCGCCTAAGTATTTTTTACCAAATTGACACTTTAGGCTTAGGGAAATTCTTATGCTCAAGCTTCTAGGAAAGACTAGGTATGTAGGAAGGGCTTATCTTAGTTGGGAAACAGGTGTAAGTGGAAGGAGGGGCCCTAAACTGTAAAATATTTTGGGGAAGCAGTTGTAACAACAAAAATTGGTGACTAGCTAGAGAACACATATCTCTAAAAAAACTTTCTTTGAACAACAAGATTTCCATATGGTACTATACTGTGAATGTTCAATGATTACTTAAATGTATTTCATGAGACTTCTTTAAACCAGATTTATTCAGGGATGCAACTTTCAAGCATCACATTTGATACCATTCCTTTGGGAGTAAGGTAACCAAGAGTTCAGTGTCTTGATAACTCCCCTGGAGCCAGAGTATGAAGTTCATTATACCCCCTGTCTTTAAGTTGCTACCAGATACGACTCCACAGGATCGTAACATAGTAAGAGAGATGTATTCGTTTGTTCCTCATTCCCATGTTATAAGCATTATTTTGATGCTTTCTTTATAAGTGAAAATGTCTTCTGAGTCTTCCTTGATTGCTTCTTTTACTTTGAGAATTTGGTACGGGTTCTTCCATCCACAATGTCCTTTTGTGTGAGTGACAATTTTTTTTCTCATCATGCTCATGGACGGAGACGAACCTTGCTGATATTTGTTGTTTTGACAGCCCTTTTGGTCTGATGATTTATTTCTTCAACATCATTTTTTTTAATTGTAGACTGAATATTTCAGAAAATTGACTTTTCAATCTAAGCCTTTTGGCCTCTTTGATTTGTAGCAATGGGATCATTTTGAATACCATACATCCGTCATACCTACTTCCTTTCCATGGGTCCATCATGATATGCTTCCTGGGACAGGTATTAATGTGAGAATGGATGAAACTCCAAGACAGTACTCCAGACCTCATGAGTCTTGGTTATTTCACAGGGGTTATAATGATTCAAATGTGGGCTTAAATATTAGCTTCCCTTTCCGTTGTCTGTCAACAGTTAAAGAATCTCATCATGATTGAACTTTACCATTTTCTTTTTCCCATAACCAGTTCCTGACATCCAAATATTTTGAGTTTAATCAGATGACTATACTTCCAAGCACCAAAAATTGAGTTGGTTTACTAAAAGAAAACAAAATAAGGCTATGAAATAAGGTGAAACAAACGGGAAAATAAACAAACTAAAAAAAAATCAAGAAAAAACAGAGTTCTAAATATGTACAAAGTGTTCCTACAACTTAAGTGAAGTAATGTTTGAGACAATGGCCATTTACAGGAAGACTTTCTCCATGTGGTTGTAAATCCTATAACTTGTAAGTTGCAGGGCCTAACTTTTCGGCGATTAGATAAGAGCCAATCCATAAATGTTGGAACTTTGTGTGTTTTCCCTTTTCTGCATGTGGATTATCCCATTTCAAAACTAGGTCTCCTACATCAAAGTTTCTTGTACCATATTTTCTTTTGTCGAACCATCATTTGATGATAACTTAATGTTGATTGAAAATATATTTAGCCTTTTGCCATAATTCCTCCAATTTTAAAAAAGTGTCAATTCGTGCTTGTAAATATTCACTACTGGATCCCCTTGAGGCTTGAGTTAACCGTGAAGATGGGAGCAGAATGTTTGGGGGAAAAATAGATTCTTTCCCCTATACCAGAGTATAGGGAGACACTCCTAAGTAATTCTTTGGGGTGAACCTATCTTCCCATAGTGCAATTGGAAGGGCTGAGTGACAAATTCTCTGATTTTCAATAACGATTTTCTTCAAAATTTGGATAAGGTTATTATTTGTTGATTCTGCTAAACCATTTCCCTGAGGATAATAATTTGTTGAATAATGTAACTTAATTCCCTTTTCATAAGCAAACTCAATTATTTTAACAGATGGGAAATAAAATGCATTATTGAAAACAAGGGAAATTGGAATTCCAAACCTAGTCATAATATTCTCTTGGAGGAATTGATGACCGCATGCTCATTCAATTTGCGCAATGGAATCGCTTCAACCCATCATGTGAAATAATATATATCCATAAGGATATACCGATGTTGCAATGAAGAATTCAAATTATTTGCCCAATAACATATATGCCCCACTATTCGAATGGCTCTAAAATAGTAACAGGCTGTAGAGGTCTCACCGCTTTTGACAATCTGCCACCACTTCTCTGACATACATCACATTTTCTTGCATGGGCATGGGAATCTTTGAACAACATTGGCCAGTAATATCTAGCTCTAAGTATCTTATGAGTTGTGGTATCCCTAGAATAATGTCCTACCGTTGGTCCGTCATGCAATTCTTTGACTATTTTAGAGGCATCCTCTCTCTCCAGACATCTGAGAAAAACTTCATCATATTTTTTTTTTGAAAAGCACTCCATTCATTATTTGATAGGAGGCTGACTTCAAATGAAGTGCCCTTCTCTACTTGGCGTTCTAATGCTCCTATAGATATCCTTGTTGAAGATAGTACACTAGGTCTTTGTACCAAGATCTAGGAGCAATAAAGATAGGACATACATCAATCAAGTTCAATCCAGCTTCATTCTCCAAATCATAATCTTTATCAGTGTGATTTTCTGCAAGCAACTTGCACAAACTTTGACCTTTGATGATGGTAGCTAGTTCGAATTCCAGGTCATACTCCTATAGGGAAGTCACCCAATTCCCTCTTCGCTCACCCAATTCTTTCTACACAAAAAGAGACCTAACAGTCGGGTAAGGAACTACAACTTTTGTTCTATTTTTTAAAATATAGGGTCTGAATTTTTTTAATGCCTTGAAAACTGCATATGCTTGTTTCTCCACAACTAAGTAATTCAATCCAACCCCTTGTAATCCAGTTCCCATGAATGATATTGGGTATTCATCTCCCAATTCTCCTTTATGCGTAAGCACTGCTGCGAGAGAGTTGTTTGAAGCAAAGGTATATAAAATAAAAGTCCTTTTCAAAGTCTAGACTCCTCAAAGAAGGTGCATGAGTTATTTCTATTTTGATAGCTTTAAAGGCAGCTTTCTCAATGTTAGCCCACTTGAACTGTAAACTTTGCTTCACCATTTGTTGCAGAGGTTTCACAATTTGAGCAAAATCAGGGACAAACCTCTAATTAAAATTTATTGTGCCCATAAATGATTGCATAGCTTTCTTATTATGGGGCATGGGAATATTAGTTATAGCCTCAACTCTCTCTGGATCTAATGAGATTCCCTTCTTTGAGATGATGTGTCCCAACAATTTTCCTTCAAGAACTGTGAATATGCTCTTCTTTGGGTTCAGAGATATACCATATTTTCTACAACGACCAAAAATTTGTTTCAAGTGAAAAACATGGTCTTCTCTTCTCTTGGAGAAAATTGTTACATCATCTAAGTACACTACTACACAATGGCCACTTAAACCTATGAATGCAATGTCCATGGCCCTCTGAAATGTGGCCCCTACGTTCATGAGGCCAAAAGGAATTCCTCTATAAGCGAATGTTCCCCACTTTTTATGAAACATTGTCTTTAATCGGTCTTGTTTGGCCACTAATACTTGATTATAACCTGGAAATTCATCTAATAGGGTGAACATTTCTGAGCCTAAAACCATTTGTAAAATCCATTCCATTGGTGGAACCGGATAGTTATCTTTATCTGATGCTTTGTTTAAGTTCCTGAAGTCAACACACAACCTTATTTCTCCCTGCTTTTTCCTCACCGAGACTAGATTGGCCACTTTCATGTCCCAAATTTTGCATTGGGTCATAAAGGCCTAATCACATTTTCTCTATTCATGAAAGTTTGTCAAATTGATGCTAAGGGTCAAATAATTGCCAAGGAGGAAAATTACTAGTTTCCTAGGTTGGGAGTGGAAGCTTTGGGATTTGGAATAAGGGGGAGAATAAATGATGTTTGAAAATTAGAATTAATAAATGATCTAAATAAATAAATACAAGGGAAAATCAAAGTGGCAATTGATCATGAAGACACATGGAGGATGTGGGACCCACACAAGCTAGATTTTCTATGCCACAAGGCATCCTCCTCTTGTCATTTCGAGTCCATAAGAAGTCAAAGGGTCTTGGGATGAGTTGGAAGGTTGATATACTTGGAATGAATCAATTAAGGTCGAATTGGAGTGGAAGAGTAACTCCCATGGAAGAGGAAGAGGCATTTTGGAGCTAGTGAGACACTTGGACTAGATTCCCTAGCTCTATAACAACAATGATGAAGATGATATGACACCTATGCCACAAATCAGATATGCAAGCTGACATCTAACATATATGACATGTTAGGGATAAAACATATCCCCAAGAGGGTGCTCAATGGAGTTACGGAAGCTAAGATGCTTCCACATGTGATTTGGTGGAAGTGGGAGACTAGTAATTGTTGTACAAGTGGCATTCTTTGGAATCCCTTCCAAACTAAAGTTGGAATGAATTTCTTGGAAGTAATTCGACCCATACAAAGATTTGAAACTTTATGAATGTCAAGAACAAATAATGAAGGCAAATTTTGATCATTTGAGAAATTTGCATGTGTGAAGAGAGAGAGCTAGTGGATGACTAGTTTCTTGCCTTGGCCAATTTCAAGGGTGAAAGATTCCCATCCAAGTTGGTGTGTGGAAAGGCCACTCAGGTATTTCATGGAGCTTTAAAGGAGTCATAATTTATATCTTCAATCTATATAACATCTCGTGGACACTTCAAGTTCAGCTTGTTCTTCCATCTATTCCAAGTTTTCTCATCATATTCTTGCTCTAGGGATTGAGGTGCACTTAGTGAGCTATTGATATATTTGGGGAAGCTTATAATGCCCCATTATTTTATGTTTTGATGTAAATTCTCTGTATTTCAAGTTCATAAGACTCTCAGGTCGAAAAAACAAAATATTTCATGTAAAAATGTTAAACAATGAAGAAACAGTGCCATTTCCCCACTGTCTTGTTGTGAACCATTGTAATGCTGATGATTTTGAATTGGGAGAGATTTTAATTAGCTGTTTATGATTGGAATAATCTCAATATACTATTTTATTCATATTCATAAATTATCAGGTCGAAATACCAAATGGTTGTATAGAAAAGTGATCATTAATGAGCAAACAATGACCATTTCCCCACTATATTGGTGTATGCCATGGTACTACTGATTATTTCGAATGGAAAAATATATATCTGATATATTTATGAGGATTTGAATTTAATTTATTATTATTACAATTTTCATGTTCATCATTTAATCATTTGAGGTCATTTTGTTTAGATTCATAGCATTTGGAGAAGATTGCCCCAAGGGTGACACTAGTCTTTTTGCATATGATTTAAGGGATTTATAGCAGACATGAAAAGTTGAATGGTGATGCACATGAGTTAATTTTGATTTAATTTATATGTTACCTTGTTCCATTCATAAATTTGAGTTGGATTGAGTGCATTTGGAAAGTCGTTTTCACCATCTACCCCTAGGGGATTTGAACCACAAGTTGCTCGTAAAACCCCATACATTGACCAGATTTCCAAAGTGAGTTGAAGAAGTCATTTGATGGCTGAAAGACACCTATAAACACATTTTTTATGTATTAACACCATTCATACACCTTATATTACATTTTGAGAGCATTTGGAGCTATTTGGAGCCATCTACCATTGGGGGTTTGAGCCTCAAAATTACTAGTAAATTCCCTGAGTCTCTTGGATACCTATTAGACACAAAAACCACATATAATGCTGCAAATATACTCTTATTAATGTATTATAACATATACAAGTCTCACACCAACCATTAGTGGAGGTTGTACAGTGTTTGGAAGAGATTTTTTCCAGGACCCAGCGGGGATTTCCACCTCCCAAATTGACTAGTCTTTCCCTTAAACTTATTCCCTTGAAAATTGCAGACCATGGTTGGGTATATCAGTTGATTATATGTCTGATATATTTGTTAATGTGTCCCATCACCCCTCATGACCTTCCTCACCAAGTTTGAAAGTAATTGGAGGAGTTTGGAATCAATTGTATCCATATCCCTAGAGTTGAAATTTGATGAAATTGAGCACATTGGGAAATTTATTCAAAAGCAACATTACAGCCACCGATTTGGAATGTTGAACCTTGAAGATGATATTTGCATCCAGTAACTTCTTTACTTCGTTTTGGATCAGAGGTTCTAACTTCGGGTGCATCTTTATAAGTTGTTGCTGAAACATTTTTGCTCCTGTTTTGATGGGAGTCACATGTTGGATGATGCGAGTATCATAAGTCTTTAGATATTCATACATCCAGGAGAATATTTCTTTATATTGTTGAAACAAATTTATGAAATTACATCTTTCTCCAGGTGAGCAACATTTTCCCAAATTGACATATTTGGGTTCGGCTTCTAGTCCCAAATTTACCACCTCATATTACATTGATGAACTGTTTGTCTTCACATTGGGTGGTTTCCAGAATTTACTCTACAAATCAAACATCCCTTCGAGGGTTCTTACTGCTTTAGGCATAAAAATTACCTTAACTTCATCTTCATTTTGTAAGCCTGACAAATGTTCTTCTTCATCAATTACTATTTCTTTAAAAGATTCTTCATTCGTAAAAAATTTGATAATCTGCTCATCATCATTGAATACCCACAAATTTGTAACATTGTCAGTTACTGATGGCCTAAAAATCAATTCAATAGAACACTTATTATTAGTTGGTACTAATATAGATGCAGAAGTAGCTAATAAATCAATTGCATCGTTTTGCAATCTAGGTACTGCATTTATATTGAAAGCATTGAAGTGCGTAATCAAATTCCATACCTCGGGCTGGTATCCTTTAAGATGTGGAGATAAACAATGAATGGTGTTTCTTACTTGTCTAACAACTATCCCAGAATCACCAAAAACCTTCAAATTTTTTACTTCTAACCCAATGGATTTATTCAGACCTTGAACAAGAGCTTCATACTCGGCAATATTATTTGTGCATTCAAACTCTAGTCTATAAGAGAGGAAATATTTATTCTTTTCAAGATCAAAAAGGACAAAACCAACCCCTGATCCCTTTTGTATAATAGAACCATCAAAATACAAAACCTAAAATCTATCTTCTAAATCTACAGAGTTAGTAGCATCTCCTACATTAATAACCAAGTCTACTATATTACAATCAATATCATCAATCTGTGAAAATCGAAGGAGATCGGATTGCCTATCTAATTCCTGAATAACTTGTTTGGCTTGATAATTTCCTGCTTCAAGCTCCAAAAAGTAATTTCCCAAAACTAAAGATGAGAATTCACAGGTTCATTCTTTCCTTCCAACTGGGTCACATTATGTTTCATGTGTCGTTCCCTCGGTATCATAATCTGATTTTGAACATTTTGGTATGGCAGCCACATGTGAGACCAATCGGTTGCAAAATATCCATTAAGTTTCATTGACCAATCCCTGCTCAGTATTAATCCATAGGTTTCTAGTATATCAACCACCATGATATCTATGAATTGACAAACTCTAGGGTCTGCATATATTCGAATCAATACATCTTTCATTTCCCCTATGACTTTAACATTAGATCTATTTAGATGAATTATCGGAGATGGAGATGGTGTGGGTTGACCATTAATCTTCTTACATATGGAAAGTGGCATGATGACGAAGCTCTAGAATCTACCAAACCATTATGCACATTATGATTAAAAGTTTCAAATGACAGCAAAAAAGGCAAAGTCTAAGATTTAGATTTTCCTCCAATGCTTGCTTCATTAATTTTTAGTATCATATTCGATAGCTTTTGGCATACTATTAGGTTGTGGATCAAAATATTCCATAAGTTTCCTTCTTTGTTGAAGTAGATTGCATAGTTCGAATAGAGAGATTTTTGCTTTTGTTTTCTTAATTTCTTCTACGATATCATACCTCGTGTCCTGTTCTACCAAGCCTTTTATAGTACCATCAGATTTATTTATCGCTATCTTCATTGGTTTGTTAACTATTGGGATTGTCTCTTTTACATTTACCAGATTAGGCTTAGGTGTTGTTTGAGTAGTATTGAGAATTTTCTTCATGTTTTCTTTCATCTTCTTTATTTTAGGCAGTACTAAACTTCCATCCACTACTGGCCCTTTACTTCTAGTCGTAACATTAACTGATGACACTTGAATTTCCTCAGTAGGTTCATCTTCACTTAGCCCCAAAGTAGGTGCCTAGTCCCATAATACCATAGTGGTTTCTTCATTTTCTTGTTCTGGATCATTAGTTTGGGCTTCTTCTTCTTCAGGATCTTCCAGCTGGGCATCTAACAATTGATTCATAACCATAGTCATTGAATTTATCCACTATGGACAGTTTTTTTCATAATGATGTTCTTGGTGAAAAGTACATAAATGATCCATGCCTACTTCATTAAAATTTAAAACAACATAATTATGTACATGTGGTTCGAGATGTCCACTCTCTTCCTTTTTTTTGTAGTAAGGGTTGAATGGATTTCTATAAGAACTAGATCCCCTATCCTTTTCCAAGTCTATGATTTTGTTTGACAATTTATGCACCACTTTAACCATATTTTCTAGCTCATTAGAGTGTTCTTCTTTGGGCTTAGTTAACAACAAAGGCCTTTTGCTTATGGTATGTTTCAACTCAGGTTCTAGAGTATGCCTTGCAATACTATCCAGATCTGCCTCTACTTTCTTGGCTTCTTCATAGTTTTCTACCAATGTAACTTTACCAACCCCTTTTACAAACATATTGATGGATAAAGTGTTGTAGTATAATATTCTACTAGAGACTCATCAGTTGGTTTTGTTGTAGCACTGAAGCTATTTTTTTTAACAAAAACGGATATATATTTTTTTTATGAAAACGTTCCATGACTGAAATAGAAATTTTCAATACAACCATTTACAATCCGAGCAGAAAAAACTACCGTAAGCCATTCAAAGAATGAACTATGTCTTTCAAAAGGAAACTCCAAGAAAAACTTAGAGTTTTGGCTGAAATACGATGGTTTCTCCATTAAGACCGAGATGTCCTTGAGCCAGAAGACAGGCTTTGTTTGCCAAAGAGTCTGCCCTTCCATTTAAATCTCTTAGAATGTGAAAAGAGTCAACATGTTCGAAGTCCTTCATTGAATTTTGAATTCTATGCAGAATTAAATTCAGGGTTGAATTGTTAAAGAGACCATCTAAGTTTAGCATTTTAATCAAGAGTTTGGAGTCCCAAAGAACTTGAATAGATTTAAATCTAGACTCCTTTTCCAACTGACATGCCTTGAGAAGATTGTAACTCTCAGCTTGATTATTAGACATTGTACCAAGCCCCCAACTAAATCTTGTTTCAATCAACCGACCAGGCGATATTAACAACCCCCCCGCACTAGATAACCTGGGGTTTCCCTTAGACGCGCCATAAAAAAAAATACATGCAGAGGAAGAATTCATCCACTTATTTAAAAATTATGTCTCATTGCAGCGAATTCGCCAAAATGGTGGGCAACTAGGTTTGAAGGAGATCGTTTTTCGATTAGCAAGAGGGCACTTTCCAAGCCATGCACATACCTCAACTGGAAATGCTGACAGAGAAAAGGAATTTTGAGCCAATTCTGTGATGTGCATTTTGGTTTTAAAAGGAACTTTCTCTGGCGTTGACAACTTACCATTTAAAATACAATCATTCTGTGATATCCACAACGACCACCAAATAAGTTTCAGGATAACCTGCCAAAGCTTTTTCCACTCCACGATTTTGACCAAAATGCCAGACTTCTGATCTTGTCAGATAGGAATCCATTCGTGTCAGGAGGAGAAGAAAGTTGTTACATATATTTGAGAAGATGCCGAAATAGAAAGACCAAGAAATACCAGCTCCTAAAATTGTTGAGAAAACTCACAATTTATGAAGATATGGTCCGACGTTTCCTTAGCTGCATTGCAGAAACAACATCTAAATGACCCATTGAACCCACGTCTGCTCAAGTTTTCTCCAGTCAACACTCTTATGTGCAAAAGGAGCCAGGTGAAAAAATTCGCCTTAGGGAGACAAGGAGAGGACCATACAACGTTCCATATTGCTAGAGAAATGCATGAAGCAAGGGGCAATTGAATATCTGAGAAACCAAGGGCTACTGTATATTTTCCAGACCGACCCCACCCCCAAACATCTTTGTAGGAGAAATTAACCGGAGCCATACCAGTTAAGTGCAATATCAACAAATTCTGTTGAGAAATGAGATGAACCCTTTGTTGGTTAGCCAAGACTTAATCTCACTCAGAGAATTGATAGAGGAAATAGGAAGGTTTCCTAAAATCTTATCCTCCCACAGAAAAGTCCTTTTCCCACTTCCTGAAATTCTATAGAGTTGACGGTGAATATTATCGAATCATCTTCTACATAGATTCCATATTGTTGTACCTGAAGGGAGGTTAGTTATCTTCATATTTCTCAATGAGCCTCCCTTTATATATTTCTTCCAAAAGATCTTGTTGTATGGATGATGTTTGTCTGAATACAAATGTCATGTAAGCTTTCCTCCCAAAGCCAAATTTTCCATCTCAAGATCTCGAATTTGCAAACCTCCCTCTGAGATGGGTCTTTTAAGGATTTTCCGACTGACTAAATGCATCTTCTTTTGATTGCCTTTACGACCTTCCCAAAGAAAATCTCGAATAAGTTTGGAGATTTGGGCAGAAATGGACTTAGGGGTAAGAAGCAAAGAAAGTTGGAAGATGGGGAGAGATGAGAGAAAATACTTGATCCAAATCAATTTACCCGCCTTAGTTAACCATTTCCCACCCTAGGAAACAATTTTAGATTTGAATTTACCAATCACATCCAACCACAACGAAGGAGGGTTGGGTCCCAGAGTTAAGGGAAGCCCCAAATACTTAAATTTATCCCACTTTTCAAAGTCAAGGAAACCGAAATAATTAGCTATTCTAAGAACAGACTGATGATCTATGTTCCACCCATATACAACACTCTTTCTTTTTTTAATCAAAGCACTGATGATTGAACAGAAATTTTGCAAAATTACATTGAAAGCCCAAGCAATGATAAGGGAATCCCCTCCCAATAAGAGAGAGTCATCAGCAAAAAGGGCATGATTTATAGGATCTACCCAACTTGCAATATTAATATGAGGAAGAGATCCAACAACCATTTCAGCATAAAGTTTTCTACTTATCACTTCCTCCATCAAAATATAAAGGAAGGGAGACAAGGGACACCCTTGACGCGACCCTCTTGAAGCTTGAAAGAATCTGTTGGCCTACCATTTATAAGAGGTGAAATCCAGGGCCTGTTAGTGAAGGCTTTAATCAAACAAACAAACTCTGCACTAAAGCCAAAAGAGCTTAAGACTTGATAGAGAAAGGAGAGCATGACTCGATCAAAAGCATTTTTCATGTCTAACTTAATAAGCATGCCCTTCTCCTTCCTTTGAAAACTAGAATGGAGGGCATCCTGAACTTGAATCATGTTATCTATCAAATGTCTTCCTTTGACAAACACTCCCTGAAGAGGAGAAATTATAGCTCCTAACAAAGGCTTCAATCTATTGGCTAAGAGTTTGGCCAAGATTTTATAAGAGGCGTTACAAAGAGAGATGGGTTGGAATCTATCAAAAGATGCAGAGTTCACTTCCTTTAGAATCAAGGCTAGAAAGGTAGAGTTAGTATTCCCTCCTACTTTGGGTTTTTTAAGGAAGGCTAAGATCATCAAGAGGAGGTCAAATTTGATAATATTCCAGCAAACTCTGTAAAAATGGATAGAAAATCCATCTGGTCTAGGGGCCTTATCTGGCTCCATAGCCCATATGACTTCAACAGCTTCTTTCTCAGTGAAGGGTTTCATAAGTCCAACATTGCCATCATGACTAACCAATGTAGGAATATTAAAGAGAAAATCAGAATTCAATATTTTGTCAGAGTTACCATCTTCATGGAACAAAAGCTAGAAATGCTCATTAGCAACACTTTGCAATTGCATTTGTCCTTTTATAACCTCGCCCTCACTAGAGCATATTTCTGATATATGGTTATGAGAGATCATGGACCTGCATTGCCGATGAAAAAATGCAGAATTTGTATCCCCTGCTAGCATCCAGAGGCTATGGGATTTAAGCCTCAGATGAGCTTCCTCTTGGAGAAAGGAAAGGGAGGCTGAAGATTGTGCGGCCTATTCAACATTTAACTGAGTATTAGATATTGCATTATTTTCCACTCAATCTTAGCTAAAGCCTGAACTGAAACTTCCCTGCTTCTCGATGGATTTATGAGGGGAGTTTTGATCCATCTTTTCAAAGTGACTTTGGTGAGCTTCAGTTTTTGTTCCTAGACAAAGCTGGGAGAGTCGTCAATGAACTGAGACCATACTTGGGTTATTAATTCCCTAAAACCTTCCCTTTCAACCCAGAGAGGACTAAACCGAAAAGGGAGGGGATCGAGATTGTTGTCGCCTTTTCACACACCTGGATCACGTGGCAGAAATCTTCAAGCCACTCGATGTGTCCTTGGGGGCAAGTCTCGAGTCAAGGCTGTCACCTTGTTCTTGACTCCTCCGTTTAGGCTCAACTCCTAACGAAGCCAAGGGGGGTAGACCCTATTAAGTTACTAAGGATGAATTCTTAGTGGGGTGATGTTAAACTGAATCAGTTATTTAGGAGTTTGAATATTTTAACTATAAACAATTAAAGATGACAAGATAAGAAGATAACACACGAAAGCACAAAGCTGATAAACAATATATATATGAAGCAAAAATGACCAGTGCCTTAATAATGGAGTCAAATCAAAGAGATCAATGTGCTTGCATGTGTTTGGAGTGAATGTTTTGCGATTGCATCTTGGTATGTTTTAAGTTAAAATTGAAGTATGGATTGATTAAATTATGCTAAAAGGGGGACTCCAGATATACCCGAGAGTACTTGGAGTATGTCCAAAACAAAACCTATACGGCTACCCGCAAGGAATATGTGGGCTGAAATGGAGTCTCTGGGGCTATGTTCGTAACGCACCCGTTAGGGTGTGACAGAGATCGGTGCCCCGAGGTCACTTTTCAGTAGGTTCCCGCTTCCTTTGGGTATATTGCCACCGTAAAGGTTCGATCGAGGTGTTGGATTTTCACCTGATGGTTTGTTAATTGGGGAGGGTGAGTCATAATTATGCTAGTCACCCAAGTGCTTTTGATACAGCTTGACTGATCGGACAAACCGCAGCCAAGTGCAGAGCATACACACTGGAGTCTTGTAAATTTTAATAAGTTTTTAAGAGATGTGTTCTTGTTTAAAAGAAAAGCCTCCAAGAACCTCTTTCGATCCAAGTGGATCTCAATCGGGGAATCGAGGAGGGGTTAATTTTAAAGCTTCTGATAAACAAATGATAGAAAAAATAAAACAACTACACAAATCTAGTTTTCTGATTAATCCTACCACGAATCTCTTTCCCCTTGCGGGTCACTCGAGAAATCGTGGGGTAAGTATTATGATTACTTTTGAAAATAAGATATGGAATATGGAATTAACAACAAGATCAAATATACTACCCTACAAATCAGATCAATTCTAATGAAAAAAGAAATAAGCAGAAAATGACGAAAATGGCACCGACGCGAATCCCCCTAGGGGGGATGGGGAATGGGCTCGAAAGAGCCTATTCAAAGGATGATTTTATTACAGAGGTTACAATATCAAAGCACTGATAAAACAAATCTTTCTTGGTCCTTATACAGGCTGAAACCAAGATATTACATTTTATACAAAAAAATTACAAATTATGTGACAAAAGAGAGACCCCTGGGGGGATTTGAGCGCTCCAAAAGCCACTTTGGACAGCAGCTTCCTTTCTTCTCTGTCAGACCTGCTAAATGACAGTGAGTGAATTAGAATAACAAATGCCCCAAAGCACTTTAAGAGTGCCTTTGGGTCAGCCTACTTTATCTCAAAAATTAATGAAATTAAACTAGCTAAACCGACGAAAAAGGAACCAAGGAAAGCAAGATTTCCTTGGGATCTTGGCTTGCTATTTGTGCAGCCAATTAAAAGCAATGATATTGCAGAATATTGAAATTATTGAACAGCAAATGAAACTACCTTAACATCAAGCTATGAATTTTTCAATAAACTACTTGCGAAACTAAGGCAATTTTAGCTAGATCTCTTGAATTTGAAATTTTTGTGCACAATGAAACTAAGATCTAGAAAACTGAAGGGATCTTGATAACTAGATATATGTATGCTTTTCTTTATGAGATAGATCATATTTAAAAAAGAAACCTTAAAGTAACCAGTTTGAGGAGAGTTTAATAATTTTTAAAGGAGGAAGAGAGAGACAGAGTGTTGGTTTCCTTGAAGATCCACAGTAGAGCTTTCAGGTGGAATGCCGAGGGACTATGCCTTTGAAATGTTTTGAAGGGAATGAAGAAGCAAACTAGATCAGCATCCTCTCCAAAGTATGAACCTGCAACTCAGCTGAAATCAAAGAACTTGCCAAGAAACTTGTGAGATCCGATTAGTACATACAAAGAGATTCAAGATAACATGCATATAAGCTTATAGGACATGCTAAATCTAGATCTCTAAACATGCATCAAAGGAGAGTGACAGTCAATAAACTTATTGAACAACACCTTTCCTATCAAGATTGTAATAAGCTAATTACCAATCTTAACCACATATCTACAAGAAAATAGCAAAAAATGACCACAGATACAGGTTACCTGAACAATTTCTTGGATGGATAGATCTACCATTTTTTCCAAATTTTCCACAAGAATTGAATCCTTAGTGTATGAGGCTATTTTCCTGGAAGCTTGCCTTCTAGGTAACACAGGAATAACTTTTAACCCCCCAATTTTCTTAATGTAGGATCTTGTATGTCTCCTAAATTGATCTACTTCCTCAAATGGGACAGTGTACAAATGTTCTAATTCTTCTTCCCTAGAACCTATATTTTCTTGTTCTTTGAATTAAGGAATAAAATCTTCAGGGAAAGTCTTTTCAGATGTTGTTCTAGTGTAATATTCTCTGAAAAATGGATTTCATCTACCAGCCATGCACTAGCTCAGGCCCTCCTAACACCAAATCTGTTGATGCCTAGAAAAATCCTAGGTACCAACAATAGGGATTCTCCCCAGTAAACAATCCCAATTAGATCGTCCATTGTTTGGTATGGGGAATCCGTCTGGTTTACGATCCAGCTACTATAGATTAAGTTGTTTAAATCTTTTACCGGTTACAACCCAATCCACCGTTTATTTAATTTTTTGTTTAAATTGATGAAATGCAGATGCCTGAGATAAATGCAGGTCTATTGTATTCTAAAACTAATCTATTCTATCCCTGTAGGGCGCAAATTTAGAGTTCAGAGTAATATACTAAAAATGTTCATATAAGTCTAACATATAGTTGTTCCAACACAATAATCACATTCACAGCAAAAAGAATACTAAAGATAGCTCTGAAATAATTAAACCATTTATTACCCTATCATTACACAGACATATATACAGACAACAGACCATTCATGACCAAAGAATTAGTTCCAGGAAGTTATAACAATCTCAATGTATGATGTACAGAAGCAAGCAGAAATAGTTATACATGATGCATTCCACACGTTTCGATTAGATCTATGTGCAGGCATTTGTTCCAACAAATTGATCCTTCTTATTAGTAAAAAGTTGGCACTTTTACAAAAATAATCCAACATTCTTTTCACCAACCAAAAGTCCTTTCTATGGTGCTTTGCACCCCTATTTCTTATCTCGATCCATCACGCTATGACCTTTCTATCTCCTCTAACCCTAGAGATTCCCAAGCTTCTTATTTGCTTAACCTAGGAGAAATCCAACAGTTTCATTAAAAAAAAAATTATACGACCCTTGCCCTGCTGAAAATACACGTGGCCTATGCATTAGCTTCTCAAGCGACTGCATCATATTCGGTTGGCTCAAGCACCAATCATGTTGTTGCGCCTCCACGTGTGCTGTCTCTTGGTGATTAATCCTTTGCTTCTGCGTTTGTTTAACGCTTCCCGTATTCGAACTTGGTGAGCAATAATACATGTAATACATAAAGAAGACATAATGAGAGATATATATGATCTGGAAACAACAATAATTTTCCAATTCTAAGTTTAATGATAAGCAATTTGACTAAATTTAAGCTTCGAGAGAAATATTTCTCAGTTTCCCCACTGGTTCACAGTAAAAAACAAAACAGAGATTGAACGGCTCAGATCATCTCAAAAGATGGATCGAGTTTCATTTGATCCATTAAATCATGCGGCCCCGACATCTCCTTTCTGTGAAATAGCGGAAAACAGAAATCAGAAAGCGGGATGTCAACTTTCTTCGAGATTAACTTCCATCTTTCTGTTTTCGCTTCCGCCCTTTTCCAGACCCTTGATATATTTCAGAGTGATTCTCAACCGTATATCTGAAATCAAGTTACGGGTTGCGGATATCAAAAAGCAGACTTCCAGCTTTTCATGATTGAAAATCTGCCTTTTCCGCTTTTCGCCCTTTCGATTCTGCCTTTTGTTGTGGGATCTTTCTGGACCATTGATCTATGCAGAAGATCTCTGAACCATTGATCTTACGGCTGTCGGAAAGTAGAACTCTAACTTTTTGCAACTAGATTTTCATATTTTCGCTTTCTGCTTCTTTTTCGAGCCGTTGATCTTTGCGGAAGCCTTCTGGATCGTCAATCTGAAATCAAAGTGGATCACGAACTTCGGATTTCGGAAAGAGGGACTCCAACTTTTTCGAAATTAAAATTTGATATTTCCTCTTCCGCTTTTCTTGACCGTTGATCTTTACAGGAGCCTTCCAGAAAGAGCAAATCATAAACTGGGTTCGCAAACTTTTCAAAGTTAAACTTAATCTTTCTGCTTTCCGCGTTTCTGCTTTTGGGGATTGCGGAAAGCAAAAATTGAAAAGCGGGTTCGCCAACTTTCATGACAAAAAACAAATTGGAACTCGGACTGCAGACCTCGGAAAGCGGGATTTCAACTTTCTCGAGGTTGACTTTGATCTTTCTTCTTCTACCTTTTCCTTTTCACCCTTTTCTTGGACCATTGATTTTTTTGGATTCGTCCTTGGTCATTGATCTGAAATCGAAATCAGATTTTTTCATATAAGGCATGTTTCCAAGGTCGTGCCTAAGGATTTTTACCAAATTGACATTTCAAGCTTAGGAAAATTCTTCTGCTCAAGCTTCTAGGAAAGACTCGGTATGCAAGGAGGGCTTATCTGAGTTGGGAAACAAGTGTAATTGTGCTTTTAAAAATAAAAATGGAAGGAAGGGCTGTAAAATGTAAAAAAAATTGGAGAAGCAATTGCAGTAGCAACACACTCACAATATGCAATTTCCACAAGTGATATATCAATGATTCTAAGAATTTTGAAGATTTCCAATCATATTCTTAACAAAACTAATCGTAAAATATAAATGAAAATGGTTGAAAATGTAGAATATTTAGACTACTGGTTTGAAAAATAACATAATTTGTCACCACTACACTTAGGAGATGAAATGAAAATAGTTAAAAATTCTTAATAATGTAAGCCAAAAAAAAGGGTCACACATAGAATTCATGCGTGTTTTAAAATAATAAATTTAGTTTTAAAAATATAATATGTGTGTTTTAGATTAATATCCAAAATAATCCAAGTATCTGAATATCCAAAGCAAAATGATTTCACTTCGATTGCATTGATTTCAATAACTACATTCTTTGATATTAGGTTTAAGTTACAATGAATTTTGCTATTTGTTGAATTGACATAAGTAATTCATCTATATGAATCACTGATATCAATGCAACAAACAATTAAATTCACTATAACCTAAACCTAATATCGGAAAGTGGAGTCATTGCTAGTTTAAAGCAATTTAAAAGCATTGACATAACCCAACGTAATGTTACAACATCACTGAAAATCCAAAGCAATTTGATTGCATTGATTTCAATGACTACACTCTCTAGTATTAGGTTTAAATTACAATGAATTTGTTAGTTGTAGCATTGATAATGGTGATTCATTTATTTGAATCATTATTTTTTAACGAAAACAAATGAGATTCTATTAAAAATGCTCACCAAATTCAACAATTGGTACGAAGAGTTTTCCAAAAGATTTCAAAGATGCCCTCTCTATGATTGGCTTAATTACAATCCAAAAAAATTGTTTTCTCCACAAAATCGAGAACTCTGAACTGCTATAAATTTTAACAAACTGTACTAATAGAAAAGTGCAGAAAAACATGTGAAAACAAACTAGGGAGTGGCATTGTTACCGAATTTTTTACCTTCTTGTTCAATATCTTCCAAATATGTTGTAGTAATTTTTGGATTACCATCATGAGAAGAGGCCTATGAATTATGAAATTCAACACTATAACTTGCAACTTCAATATCATGCATAGACAAGCAATTTTTTGAAGAACTTTTTTTTTTGTAAATAAGATGTCTCCTTCTATTTCCTTTAAGAAAATTTACAGAAATAATAATCAAAATGAGCCCTCCCTACATAGGGAAAATAGGGTCACGGTTTCAAAAATTAAAGTCTGCCTCTAAAAGATACGAGGCTAAACAATTTAGTCTGAGAATTCTTTGCTATATATAGCTTGCAGGTATTCATAAGAAAAATAAAGTAACAAAAACATAAACATAAACTTTGCCAATATCAGGCTTGATATCAGACTCAAGAGGGGTTGAGTCTGCCAGCTTGATGCCTAAGTTATCAACAATCTAATGGATGTGACTGGAGAGCTCATCTAACTTCAGGAGAATAGCTTCATGTGCTTCCCCTCTTTCGATGATGGCACGACTGAGAACATATTTTTGCTGCCAATAATAGTCCATTGTTTTCAGGTGAAGGGAGGTATGGTCTCTCGAATAGCTTGAGTCAGGGATAAGGGTTTCAAATTCACTTTTCACCTCTTGGTCAATGATACAACCCCTAATGAGTTGAGCCTCATATTCCTTTTCCTCGATTTCCTCTCTAACCGGGTCAGGAATCTAGCTTTGAAAAAGACGAGCTGAATGCACTATGCTTCTCATATCTCTGATAGGGGGAGTCGAGGAACTGGATGAGGGATTGTGCGTGCGTTTAAGAGAGGGAATGGTGGTGGAAGCAAAGTGGATCCCATTCAGGGATGAAGGGGTTCGAGAAGGTAGCTGAAGCGAGATAGGAGCTCGGGGAGGGGACAGGAATACAGCCTCATGAAGCACAGAGAAAGGATTGCAATTAGACCACAAAGGAAGCTTCACCCAGGATTTTCCAAGTTGAAAGGGAGAAAATATAGAAAGATAATAAAACAGTAAACCTAAGTCAGACCAATCATGCCAGAACTTACCAGAATGTTGCTTAGAAGCTGGGTCCGGAGCACTATAGAACCAACTTTCTACCAAACCATTCTGAACACAAGGAATCTACCACTAGACCATTCCCAACTCGAAAAGATAACCACCAGGATCGAATTCAGACCTACAAAGAGCGAACCCAACCTTCCTTGAACTGCGAAGGGTGGCTCTCCAAACTAAATCCGCTTTCAGAAAAAAACCCAAAGATGCCTGGAACCAAAATCATGGGTGAATGACCAAATCCGCAGAGTTATAGACTCCACAGGGAGACCCAAATAGGACCATCACTTCACCCTACCACCTTCGGCTAGATGTCAAAGACCCAATGAAAACCTTCTTGTGCCATCCCTGAGGTAATCCATGGCTTTTATAGTCTGTTTCCTCACATGACTATCCCGCGAGTTGATGCTCAGCCTCCAACACCCACTATCAAATGCATGCTAAATCATAATGGTGTCAGCTAGAGGTTTAATTATACAAACCATCATCTCTATGCGTGCTACAAGCCTCCAAGACGTCTTCTTAGCATACTGCAAATCACTGTGTGTACTGTGTTACCACCTAAGTTGCACTTAGTGGTTTTTTATCAAGTGAGCCTGGTGAACCAAACAAGGATAACTTGTTTGGACTTCAGAAGACCTTTAGTCTTGTTTTTGGGAAACTTTGTTGTACTATATCACATGTTCATATCCCCTTGGGGGAGTTGTAATAAATGTTCTAGCATGATAGTGTCTGTAAAAGAGTCGATATCTTAGACTTTATTTGTAAATCCGATCAGCCCAGGGTGTTTTTTCCCTTGGTTATTATTGGTTGTTGAATAAACGACTAATAATTTCTGAGTTTTTCACTCCATACCTCCAAAGTTGGGGTGGTCGGCTTGGCATTTAGGCCTATTGAGGTTATTAGAGTCTATGTGTCAATGTATAAATATGCTAGGCATCATGGTCGAGTCATATGAACATGTCTAAGTCCCCCTAGGTTTTTTCAACTTTTTTAAAATTTAATTTTTTTTAGTGTATTTTATTAAAATTTAATTTTTCCAAAACTTAGGCTATTTTTTAATAGTTTAATTGGAAAATTTGGTTTTGTAATAAAAGTGGGCTCGGAAGTCAGATTCAGTCATGTAGGTGCTCATTTTCAAGCTAAGAGCACCCAGTAAACCTATAGACCCACTATTTCCTAGTTTTGAGTGATTTTCCATCACTCAGGTCAAAACGCCCCAAAAAATCATTTATTGATTATTTTAATTAATAAATTGATGAATAATGGAGCAAATCCAAAATCCTGGATCAGTGGATTCTCAGTCGATTTGATTGAAATAAGTGAGATCTGAACCAGATTGACTGGATCTAACAAATCCTTGACTGAAGGAGGTGATATGGACAGATCCAAAGTTGATCTTCAGCATCCTTTATGGGGAATTATGCCCTCTCTCTCACCTCCACACATGTGGGCTCATCTGGATGAGTTTTGGTGGATGCTTCAGTCAACAGGTTGAGGTGTCTATCAAATCAGCTCTTCGATTGACAGTTGCACTCAGTGAGACTCAAATCAGGCTCAGTTAGACACAGATCAGCATTGATTGACTCTCCTTCAGCTACAGTGGTTTGTCTCCTTGGGATTTGCGCCCCCCTGGGATGGATCTCCTATTTTTTTGTATAAATAAAGCTCAGGCTGCCTCTTCCAAGCTAGTTAGAGTTGGATTGAGAAGCCATTGTTGTTTTAATACTGTGTAATATCTTTTGCTATTGGAATAAAGTGAATCTTTGGAGTCAAAATGGTGTCATTTCATTGTATGTGTGGATGAGCATTGCCATGTTTTACTGAGGTAACATGTATCTATGTTCATAATTTGCTAATTGTGTGTGGATTCATTGCTAAGATTGATAATAAGTTTATTATAATATTGATAGGAAAGGAGTTTGTTAATAAGTTTATTGGCCATCTCTTTCCTTTTTGATGCATGTTTAGAGATCTAGATTCAGCATGTTTTATAAGTTTATATGCATGTTATTCTGAAATCTCTATGTATGTATTAACCGGATCTCACAAGTATTTTGGCAAGTCTTTGTATTCAGGTGCAGGTTCCTAGCGTGGAGAGGATGTTGATCTAGTTTTCTTCTTCACTCTCTCCAAAACCATTCAAAGGCATAGTCCCTCGACATTCCACCGGAAATCTCCACAGTTGATCTTCAAGGCTTCCAGGAAAAATGCTCTTCTTTTCCTCTTCCTCCTTCAATTTTTTCTAAAATCAGTCCGGTTACTTGTTTTGCAGCTTTAAATTTGTTAGATATATCAATTTCAGAGTTCATATTACATAGATCTTGCTTCCTTAAAGCTCATAAAACTAGATCTCATTCCTAAAGAAAAATTTACAAGCATTCTAGATCTAGTTTTAGGAAAAATTGTCATTTTTCAAGGCTGTGAAAGTAGATCTAAAGCTTGTTGAATGCATGGTTGTTTCCTTAGGGTATAAAAGTTTATATTCAGAAATTTAAGTGCTTCATTTTGGCTGCCCCCAAAGCAGGCCAAGATCCCAAGGAAAGCTTGCTTTCTTTGGTTCCTTTTTTGCTTTTTTAAAAACTAGTTTTAATTTAGAATTTTGGGGTAAAAAGTTTGTTTATCCAAAAGTACTTTCAAAGTACCTTTGGGAACTTTTAATTGTGATAATATTGCTGGTTTTTAGCAGGTGTAACAGAAAAGAGGATGAGGCGTTGTCCAAAAAGAATTTTTGGACCATTCGAAACCCCCCAGTGGGTCTCCGTCTTCCAAAATTTCATTTTTTTGCAATTTGTAAACCTTTGGTCTCATTCCATATAAGGACCAAGTGGATTAATTTCAGTTTTATGATATTGTAATCGTTGCTAATAAAAAAGAAAAAAACTTTTCAAATAGGCTCTTTCGAGCCTATTCACCATCCCCCCTGGGGGGATTTGCGTCTATGTCATTTTTTTAACTTTTTGTTCATCTGTTTTCAATCTAGTGTAGTTGTAATCTACAGGGTAGTTTACTTTGATTTATAATCATTTCCATATTCATAATTTGGTGATTTAAAAGTAATTTTAATACTTACCCCACGAGCCTCCTTTTGAGCCAAAAGGTGAAGAAAGGGTCGTGGTAGTCTAATTAGAAAATTGTGGTTTGCTTATTTTTTTATGCTTCATCTACTATCATCATTTGTTTTAGTAATCATAATAAAATCAACCCCTCCTTGATTCCCCGATTGAGGTCCACTTGGACCGAAAGAGGTTCCTGGAGGGTTTTCTTTTTAACAAGAACACCTCTTTTAAAATTTACTAGAAATAACAAAGACTCCGGTGTGTATGCTCTGTACTTGGCTGCGGTTCATCCGATCAGTCAAGCTACATCAAAAGCACTTGAGTGACTAGATTAATTAGTCTTCACCTCCCAAATTGACAAACCATCAGGCGAAAATCCAACGCCTCGAACAAACTGTAAGCGGTGGGAAAATACCCAAAGGAGTGGGAACAACAGGAAAGTGACCTCGAGGCACCGATCTATGTCACACCCTGATGGGTGCATTATGAACAATAGTCTCCGACACTCCATTCTATCCCACAAACACCTTGTGGGTAGCCATGAAAGTTCACTTTTGGACATACTCCAAGTACCCCTTGGGTATATCTGGAGTCCCCTTTTCACCTAATTTAATTCATTCACTTTCCACATTAATTTAAAATCTACCAAGAGACATTTGCAAAACATTATTTCAAGCGCATGCAAGCACATTATTTTCTTTGTTGACTCCATTTAAGGCACTGGTGATTTATTTCTTTCGATTATATATATATATTGAGTGTCATTACTGTGCTTATATGCTTTAAATCTTGCATCTTGTTATCTTTTGTTTCCACTGGTTAATTTCAAAACTCCTAAACAACTTAATCAATATAACACCATCACACTAAGTAATTAGCCTTAGTAACTTAATGGGGTCTACCCCCCTTGGCTTCGTTAGGAGTTGAGCCTAAACGAAGGAGTCAAGAACAAGGTGACAACCTTGACTCGAGACTTTCCCCCAAGGACACACCGAGTGGCTTGAAGATTTATGCCACGTAACCCAGGTGTGTGAAAGGCGGCAACATACTGCAAATATCTCTAACTTCCCTCATGTGAGAAGTATTATTGTCCATCGCCAGGGGTGATGAGGTGGTAGCACAGGTGACATGCAAGTTCGTCGCGTGCCATTCATTCCCCTTCCCATTTTCCGTATTATTCACCCACCTTGGGGGACGATTTTGAAGAACTTACCAACCTGAGTAAACTAGAATATGAAGTGTATTCATATTTTAAATTGGAGGTTTTGATAGATTGTTGCATAAATGGATCATCTCTCTTTTTTCTAATTGATTTCTCAACTGATCTCGAAGTCCAACTATCTAAATTCCTTTCATTGTTTAGAGTAGAGTTAAAAAAATTGAAATACTGATTTATGAGCCTACGAGAGGCATGATCAAAACCTTGCAAGGAAGCTTCCATCCCACTTGAACTATCCATAAGAAGAGACAGTTCTCATAAGACCATCAAGATGAGGGGAAAAAATCATAGCTAGAGGAGAAATATTTTGAATTTCTATAATAACATCTTCTATTAGAGTCTTCATCCCTCTCACCTAGAAGCATAAATATAAGATTTTAAAATATGAGAAGTGCATAGAGTAGTTCTACTCTTTGAATAACTAGAGTTTCTAGGATTACCATGAGAAGTCTTGAGGGTATAAACAATAACAAGCTTTGGCTTCAAATAAACATTCGGGCTAATAAAATATGAAATCCTTATTCCAAGCATAATTGTATTTGACCCCCGAAGTCTTATATAACAAATACTCTGTACTCAAAAAAAAAAAAATTCCTATAAAAAAATTGTTCTTTAATTCTAACACCCGCCCAGACGAGAGTGGAGAGAAGGCATACACTAAATCCAGAAAGTCATGTAGAATGATCAAGAATTCCAGATAAACTTTCACTTCAATCTTCAAAAAGGCTAATTAACTCACAACCGAACAAAATATCCAATCAGTTGAATCTTTCCCGGAGAGAAAAGAGAGTTCTCTTTACCTTAGTAATGGCGACATCCCAGGCTCACCAAATAAGAGAAAGAAGAACAATGAAGATACTATCATCCAAAATGAAATAACACATTTATATTGGCATTTGAACCCGCACTCTCACATATATTATACTGATAGAGATTCTAACTTCAAACTCCACCATTCCAAACTTGCATTTTTTTCAACCTCCTATTGTTGTTGCGAGGACTGAAATTATAACTTTTGACCATAAAAAGGGCATTCATGCAGATCTCGATAACACAATCGAGATTGTAATTCTTATAAATGTGAATAATAAATCTTATAAATCCAGAATTGGCAAGCGTCCACCACTTTTCCAAGAAGAGGACAACGATAAAATCACCATCATGATAGAGAACAAAAATGTTTCTCCAAACGATCAAAGAAGTATTCAAGGAGTTAAATCTTATTCAAGTAGGGAGAATGGTGTATATCCCAAGAGAATAATGCCTATTAAATTTTCTTACTAAATATAAGAACAAAAATATGAGATTACTAGGTGTTGATCCATGGAGGAAAGAGTTAAGGCATAATTACATGTCAAAGGACTACGTTTTTTATAATGGATCCTTTTATCAATAGCGAGACATTATCTGTTAAACCATTTGCTCGAAAGTTATGCTATCATTGAATATGAAAAATTTGAACGGATGGAATTCGATGAAGAAGGTCATGGATTCTCATTTGGATCCTACTCGCTATCTGATCATTTAAATGTTTTCGACATCTAGACTAAGATAATATCATGAGATAATCTCCACTGATCACCAATGAACTAATTTATGTATCCATAGCTCATCTTAATCCAAAGAACAAAGCATACCATTTAGCTTGGTTATTTGTGCTAGTTGCCAATCCACAATCATACATTGCTACTTCATTTCCTCTGAGGTCAAGGATAACCCCCCATGCACCTGTCGCTCCAGTTTCATCTATTTGAATCATTGATATCAATGCAACAACAAAAAAATCACTATAACTCTAACCTAATATCAAAGAGTGAAGTCATTGGCAATCCAAGTGAAATCAAATTGCTTTGTAATTTCATGGTACTTGGATTATATTACTGTTTTTTGCACTGATATCAATGATTCAAGTGATTCCTCTCTTTGAGTCACTGATATCAGTGAAACAAATACTAAAAAATTACAAATATTTAAGTTAACATGTATATAAACACAATAAAAATGCAATACGATATCAATGATTCCTCTATTTGAATCACTAATATCAATGCAATAAACAATAACATTCATGATAACAGAAACCTAATATCAAAGAGTGGACTCACTAATAGTCCAAGTGAAATCAAATTGCTTTGGATTTTCAAGGTACTTGGATTATTTTATTGTTTGTTGCATTGATACTTGAAATTCTAAAGCAATATGATTTTACTTGGATTGCATTGATTTCGGTAGCTCCACTATCTGATATTAGGTGTAAGATACAATGAATTTTATTGTTTGTTGTATTGATATAAGTGATTTCTCTATTTGAATCACTGATATCAATGCAACAAGCAATAAAACTCAGTGCAACTAAACCTAATATTGGAGAGAGGGGTCACTGATAATCCAAATCAATCTGATTGCGTTGACATAATGTGACGTAACATTACATTATCACTGAAGAAAAAAAAAAGCAATCTGATTGCATTGATTCCAGTGACTTTTCTCTCTAATATTAGGTTTAAGCTACAGTGAATTTTATTGATTGTTGCAATGATATCAATTGTTTTTTCTCTTTGAAACACTGATATCAATGCAATAAACAATAAAATTCAAATTCACTATAACTTAAAAACCTAATATTAGAGAGTGAAGTCACTAGTAATCCAAGTGAAATAAAATTGCTTTGTATTTTGAGGTTACTTCAATTATGTTGTTGTTTGTTGCATTGATATCAATGATTCCTCTCTTTCAATCACCAATATCAATGCCAAAAAAAAACTATTTAAGCCAAATGCATATAAACACAATAAAAATACAGTACAATATCAGTGACTCCTCTCTTCAAATCATTGATAGCAATGCAATAAACAATAAAATTCGCTATAACTTAAACCTAATATCATATAGTGGAGTCACCTATAATCCAAGTGAAATCAAATTGCTTTGGATTTTTAGGGTACTAGGATTATTTTACTATTTTGTTGTGTTGATATCAATGGTTTAAAGAGATAGACAATAAAAAACAGTTTGCACCTGTAGGAATTTGATCCCTTCCGACACATGGTAGATTCAGAGTTAAAATAAATCTAGATTAGTTATCCAAGTAATGAAAATATGAAAGAAAACATATAAAAGTCTCAAAAAAATAAAATTATGTTCACATGTTCATACTCAAAGGGTACTCAATGTTAACACACAACATGCTTGATTTTCTCCTAATAATATAATCAAGTACAGAACGAAACGATATAAGAGCAGAGTTTGTACACTTGTTGAAACAAGATTGTTTCGATTATCAATTAACCAATTTTGATTTCATATGTTATACCACTTAAATGTTATTAACCCCACATAAACAAGATTGGAGAATATGAAGTCCAATAGTGTGCAACCACCACATGAAGGTTTATTAAATTGCTCTATACATCATTTTTCGATTCCATGATACAAATTCTACTCAATGAAGTATTCATTGTTATCAGTCCTTGTCGTTGGGTTGGCGAGGACCCTATGAAATGGATTGTCATCATTTTCATAAGTTTACACGCAAAGCAAAGATACATATTTCACCTATGTCCTAAGTATGCAAATAAACCAGAGTTATTTATTTCGTTGTATCCTAAGTTTTAAATTAAGTTTGAAGTATATACTTTATTTTGACGAATCAGAAAATTTGGGGCGTTATTTGGCCTCATATCGAGGCAAGGGGGCAACTTGTATTCTCAAAACTTTGATAATTTTAAAATATTAAGTGATGGTAGTGTACATATCTTATTTTTTTGGGATAATGCTAACAACATTGTTAGCATTAATTCCCTTACATTAAATGTTTAGAATGCTTTGTATGAATGTGGAGCATTGCACACCTTCCTGTGAGAGTTCCTTCTGTGCATCCACATGCATTACACACATTTCTAGGAACTTCACACCTGTTAGACTTCACCTACATGTGAGCATGCCTTATTATGTGCATTGCACACCTACCTGTGAGCATGCCTTCTGTGCATCTGCATGCTTTACACACCTGCTTGGGAACTTCTAGCCTGCAAAATCAAAACAAATATCCATCCAATTCTATTTATTCCTTTCAACCTTTGTCCAACTAGGAGCTGCAAACAAACCTCATAGGAGATTCATGATTCAAAGGTAGTTTAACTTTGATTAAAATATATCAACATAATGAAATTCCTGAATTTGAATCATTTTTTGTGCTAACTCTACTAATGCGTTGGAATAATGGTAGGCAAGCTTAACTGATTATATATTTTTGGTCGCAATTGGTAATAGAGAACTTTACTACTGCATCATAAGTGAAACCAATATTATTACTTATTACTTTTTACTATGTTGTTCCATATTGAAGAGATCCTAACCTGAACTAACCTAGTAGCAGCATCAACAATGTTAGGATATTTAGACACTTAGGAGTTAGTTAAGATCAACTTGTGTGATATATCCATTAGGTAAAGTGTGTTTCTTTAGTATGCATATGTAAATATTCTAATCTGACGGTCACGATATGTTCTAGACATAAAGTGATTCGACGGTTCAACTTCTCTTAGATCATACCTACCATTGATCTGTGGCTTAACACCCAATTGGTCCATAATCTCTATTTAAAGAGCATCGAGGGTCCTTGGCTAGTTGATCGATTATGAGAAGCTCATGTAACTTTCTTTCTTTTGCATAATAAATTGCTCCAAGTAGCTATTTGGATGGGGCCATGGACTATTTCCCTCTCAAGGATTTTAACCACGTGACAAACATCGGTGTATTGATCTATGATCTATTTGTGTGAAGTGGTTGCTCTAGGTGTTCGGTCTTTTGGGAGTACCCTGTGTACTCGAACATGGTATCAGAGCGTTTATGATGAGCTGCTTCAGGTTTTGATCAAGGTCTAGAACCGGTGTTGCCGAAACTTTGAAAGGGTTTATGGTTCTAGAGTTTCTGTGCATTTGTGGGCTGTGGGAGTTGTTCCATTGCGTCTGGAGCACTATTTCCATTGAAAATAGTTTTTATTTCATCGAAAACCATTTATGTTTGATCCAGAAACACCCATTTCAGCAAATCTGAAGGTATAATGTTACAGTGACGGATTTGTTTTATTTTTTTTTAAATATCTCATATTTTATCAGTTTCATTACTAGATCTTTATTGTTTTAGTCTCAAATTGTTGCCTTCCCTAGCTGCATATGCTCTTTGCCATGCACCTTGCGCGATCGCGGTAAATCAGAAACATAAAGGGAAAGTTTTTTTCTTGTCTCTCGGCTATGTATGCTCTTTACCGTGCACCTTATGCGATCACGGCGAAGCAGAAACAGCGAGAAAACTTGAAAACGTAGACTTTCCGTGTAAGCTAACCAAGATCTAACTCCATAGTGTGGAAAAGTTTTTTTGTTTTTGTTTTTCGTTTTTTTTTGTGATTTGCAAGAAAAAAACGCAAGCACGGAGAACGAGAGAGAAGAGTAAAAAAAAAAACCTTCATCTTTCCATTATTTTACGTATCTTTTAAATTTAGCTCACTTGGTTCAAAGTTGTTTTATTCCTTAGTAGGTCTTGAGTTCAAGTCTTATTAAGTTACTTTTTAGTGCATGCAATTTCTATTTAAAATTTATTTTATTGTAAAAGTGCATCTCACTTAAATAAAATAAAATAAAAAGTGGGTCGCTTAAGTCTTTAATTTATTGCGGCACTATTTGAAATTAACATTATTGTAAAAGTGAACATCACTTATTTTACAAAAGTGATTCACTTAAAAGCAATTTTTTTGTAAGTGATTGTCAAATGTTCATCTTGGGAAGAAGGAGGTTCTTTTTTTAGTTGGCCAAGTTAATATCTGCCACGTCACTATTGGGGACATATTCAACATTTTCTTTGATTAAGCATAACTTCATCATCCAGAATCAGTTTTCAGTGTCAATTTTTTTGAAACAACCTAATTTTTTGAGTTCTTTGCATCCAGATAGTTAGTTTCTGTTCTTCCAGTCATTATTTTATAGTATGGCCTCCCCTTGTGATATTATACTTACCAGTTCTAACTATTTCTCATTGAAATCTCATATGGAGAATGTTCTACGAAGTAGGGGACTTTTCAGAATTACCTCAAGGAAAGAAACAGAACCCACTAATGATGATAAGAAAATAAAATGGGCAAATAGATGTGATGAAGCTCGTGTATTGATTGGGATGTCAATCTCTATTGATTTGCGATTCCACATATCTAGAATTGATGAACCTGATAAAGGTTGGGAAAAGTTGGAATCTGCATTTGGTAAACACAATGAAATTCGAGGTCATCAACTTAAAAATGAGTTGATTTCTTTGAATCCAAGTGATTTTTCATGCATTTAAGACTATTTATCCAAGTATAAAACTCTTAGACTCTTATGTGGAAATGCAAGATTAAGAAAGAAGACAAACAATGTATTTATCATATTCTTTCCAAACTTGGACCTACATATTCTGTTTTTGTATCTACATTTTACTCCATGAAAGAATCATTAACTGCAACTAGCTATCAAGAACCTAGTCTTGAATCCTTTTGTGATTCATTAATTAGAGAGCAAGATAAACTCATTCATCTTGGAATAATTAACAATGCAGATACATCTAGGAAAGCCTTATTGTCCCAACAGAAAGAAAATTCCAAGCCTTCCAAGAAACAGAATTTTCACAATAATAAGCCAAAGAAGGGTTCCAAACCCTCTCATTCAACTCCTTCTTTAAAAAATGACAAAGGATCGAAGCCAAAAGGAAAGAAGACTGAGCGTCATTACAATTTTTGTGGGATAGATAATCATGATGAATCTAAGTGTTTCAAGAAGATGGCAGCCTTGGAAGCAGCAATGAAGAAGCACCACATCAGCCTAGATTCATCTTCAAAATCTACTTCTCATGGACATGCACTTTGTGCTTTTGGTTACGCTTATACTGCATCTTTTTCTTCTACTTCAAATGAATGGCTCATTGATTCTGGAGCATCTTATCATATGGCTAAGGATCAAGCCATCTTTTCTACTATGCATGAATGTAACACCAAACAAATATTTGTTGGCGATGATAGATCTCTAAGTGTTGTAGGATCTGGAACAGTTCCAATAGAAAATGGTCATTTCAGTGATGTACTATGTGTTCCAAAAATTTCCTGCAATTTGTTATCAGTCTATCAAATTACTCATTCGAGTGAAGGTAAAACTGTGGCGTTTACACCTCACCAAGTTGTAATCAAGGATTTTAAAAATCCTCAAAATGTATTTCCTACTTGAACTATTGATGATATTACCAGGTTGTACAAATTTAACAACTTTGGGTCATCACCTTTTCCTTCATTTTTTGTTGCTCATAGTGATAACTTGAGCAAACTTTGGCATGAGTGATTTGGTCACTTAAATTATCGCTCATTGCAACAACTATGTAAAGACAATATGGTGACTAGTCTTCCAATGGTATCTTGCAAGGATGGTGTTTGTTCTGGTTGTGTACTCGAAAAACATCATCGAGACAGTTTTGACAAACATGCCTCTTGGCACGCCTCGGTTCCCTTGGAGCTTGTGCATAGTGACTTGTGTGGTTCTCTTCCATCTACTTCCTTTTCTGGTTTCAAATATTTCTTAACTTTCATTGATGACTACTCCATACGCACTTGAGTTTACTTCCTAAAACTTAAGAGCGAAGTATTTAACATGTTCTTGGCCTACAAGGCCCTTGTTGAAAAACAATATGGTCATCAAATTATTAAGTTAAGATCTGACAATGGAGGAGAATATGTTAACAAAAAGTTCACTACTTTCTGCACTGAACAAGGAATCCAACAACAACACACTGTTCCTTATACACCACAACAAAATGGTGTAGCTGAATGGAAGAACCACACTTTAAAAGAAATGGCTAATTGTATGATCCAATCTAAGGGACTAAGTCTTCAATATGGGGCTGAGGCCATAAATTGTGCAAATTACATAGTTAATCGCACACCCACTAAAGTTTTACAATGTATAACACCGGAAGAAGCATGGAGTAAAATTAAACCAGATGTAAGTCACTTCCGTGTGTTTGGTTGTGAAGCATGGGCTCACATTCCGGATGAAAAACGAAAAGCATTGCAGCCTAAAAGTGAAAAGTGCATATTTGTTGGATATTCTAAAGATGTAAAAGGTTATAGACTTCTTCAGCCACATTCTCATGATATAATCATTAGAAGAGATGTTAAATTTGATGAAAATCTCTTGGCATGCGAGCCTAACTTGGCCGATGTACCATCTTTGGCCTGCGAGCCTAATTCGACGATTGTGCCTTCTTCTTCTTTCAACTTCCTTGACAGGTTTCCAACTCTAGTTTTTGATGATGACAATGAGGATGAAAATCCACCTCCGCCTGCTCATGTTCCTCTAGTTGCACTAGCACCAATGCTTCCTCGATGGGTCTGTTCAACATGTGAAGCAGCTGGTGATCTTGCCAGTGACCCTAGAGATCAACGCCAAACACGTTCTCAATTTCAGTGAGCCTCTTCTCTTTTGGCTTAAGTTTCTGAGCATCATGATCCATAAACTTTTGCGGAAGCTTCAGGAAATCCAGATTGGGATGCAGCTATGGATGAAGAATATCGTTCCTTAATGGTGAACGATACTTGGGATCTTGTTCCTCTTCCAAAAGGAAGAAAACTCGTCAGATGTAAATGGGTCTACAAAACTAATATGCATCAGATGGAAGTGTTGAAAGACTTAATGCAAGGTTAGTTGCCAAAGGTTTTTCCCAAGTAAAAGGGATTGACTACGATGAAACCTTTGCTCTTGTCGCTAAAATGAACTTCATTCACCTTGTTCTTTCCCTTGCAGCCTTACATAACTGGGAAGTCCATCAAATGGACGTCAAGTCTGCCTTTTTACATGGTAATTTACGGGAGGAAATTTACATTGAAAAACCTCCTGGATATATTCAGGATAACTCTAGCCTTGTTTGTCTCCTTAAGAAATACTTATATGGCCTTAAGCAAGCTCCTATAGCTTGGTATGCCAAAATGGATAGCTTTCTCCTTGACATTGGTTTTTCTAGATGCCATTCTGACCCCAATGTTTATACCAAGAAAGTAGGAAACCATCTCATCATACGTGTTCTTTATGTTGATGATCTTATCCTTACTGGTAGTGACCCTAAACTTTTAACCCATGTGAAATCCAGTCTTAAGCAAAATTTTGAAATGTCAGACTTAGGACATTTGCATTATTTTCTTGGTCTCCAAGTCTTGCAAACCAAAGAAGGAATCTTTCTTTCCTAGTCTAAGTATGATTGTGACCTTCTTCGTCGCTTTCACATGGAATATTGTAAACCAACCCCTTCTCCCTTCCAGTCTGGAGTCAAACTTTTTGCCACTTGTACTTCCCCTGAAGTAGATGCCACCTTGTATCGTCAGCTTGTTGGTAGTCTCTTATACTTGACTCATTCCCGTCCTGACCTTTCCTTTGTCGTTGGACATGTTGCCAGGTATATGCAAACACCTCATGAAAGTCACTGGAAAGCAGTAAAAAGAATACTTTGATATATTCGGGGTACAATTCAGTTTGGGATTCACTACAGTACAGGGGGGACACCATTGTTGGTTGGTTTCACTGATTCAGATTGGGCCGGCGATCCTGATGATCGAAAGTCTACTGCAGGTTATGTTTTCAATATGGGATTTGGACCTGTCACTTGGGATTGTAAGAAACAACAAGTTCTTGCTCTTTCTTCAACAAAATCATAATATCAAGTCGCAGTTAATGCTAGTCAGGAAGCTTTATGGCTTCGACAGATCCTATCAAAGTTTGGATTCAAGCAACAACAGCCTACTCCACTTTGGTGCGACAATCAAAGTGCCATCAAGCTTGCCAAAATTCCATTTGTACATCAACGCAGCAAACACATTGAGCTACACATGCACTTCATTAGAAATCTTGTTCATGATCGTGTTCTTGAAATGCTCTATTGCCCTACAGATGATCAAGTTGCATACATCTTCACCAAGTCTCTCATAGAAGTGAAGTTTTCTAAACTTCGATCTATGTTGGGAGTTCAAGAATGTGTCCTTAAGGGGGGATAGGCTCTAATGCCTCCTTCCTTCTCCTAATAGTGTCACTTTTGTAAATCCTTCAATCTTATCCCAAGTTGTTCTTAAGGGGGGATGCTAGGATATTTAGACACTTAGGAGTTAGTTAAGATCAGCTTGTATAATATATCCGTTAGGTAAAGTGTGTTTCTTTAGTATGCATTAGTATGCATTTGTAAATATTCTAATCCGACGGTCACGATATGTTCTAGACATAAAGTGATCTGACGGTTCAACTTCTCTTAGATCATACCTACCATTGATATGTGGCTTAACACCCGATTGGTCCATGATCTCTATTTAAAGAGCATGGAGGGTCCTTGGCTAGTTGATTGATTATGAGAAGCTCATGTAACTTTCTTTCTTTTGCATAATAAATTTCTCCAAGTAGTTATTTGGTTGGGGTCATGGGATATTTCCCTCTCGATGGTTTTAACCACGTGACAAACATCGGTGTATTGATCTGTGATCTATTTGTGTGAAGTGGTTGCTCTAGGTGTTCGTTCTTTTGGGAGTACCCTATGTACCCAAACAAAAAACACGAGTAGATTATTAATCCAACCCACAAGTAGCATACCTAATAGATCTATAGTATGCAATTCATATTGATGGGGAAACGATCCAGACCAGAAAAATTTTGGTTCAAAGTGCATCAAATTCCCTCACAATGTGAATAGTGAGCG
This sequence comes from Pseudotsuga menziesii, assembly GCA_001517045.1. NCBI lineage: Eukaryota > Viridiplantae > Streptophyta > Pinopsida > Pinales > Pinaceae > Pseudotsuga > Pseudotsuga menziesii. The sequence goes on along the minus strand of LPNX010410044.1, from coordinate 596,399 downwards.
TCCACGCCCTTATTCTTTGATTGATCTGGTTATGTGTCTCGATCTAACCGAAGAAGGTAAGTTGATGTTAATGATTATTATGGATCAATAATATTTGTTCATGTATTTACTATTAAGGCCTCTTAATTTCCATTGCACCACCAATCACCAAGAAACCCTTCCATCCCACCTCGACCAGCAAGCAAGCATTAGTGGTGAGAGAGACACCATTGAACTATAAAGTTTCCTTACTTAGCCACATGACATTCTTGACCTGGTTTTCTGTCACTCTAATAATTTGAAAGAGAATGCAGGAAACTATTATCACATTTTCACCAAAATGCACGAGGAGCACAAATAGAAACATACCATCAATATAGACATAAATAAGAGTAAATGCAAAATTTAAACATTAAGAAGACAAAAATCAAATTACTTTAGCTAATTCAGGTTCTCGTTTAATGAAAACGTAAGTCCTTGTTCCCTTATCATTCCATCTTTTAGGTTGTCCATATTTCTCCATTGCACGGGTCATCAAGGATTATGAGACGATTGATTCTTGGTTCAACATATAAATTTATACCTCTATGTAGTTTATAGTTCACCAGTCAAAAGGCATTCCATCCGCTGATAAATTCATGTGTGTGACCGATTAGAAATGACCCAAAATGCATTGTTTATAGATGTTTTTGTAGGCTATTTTGTGACATTCCCATGTGGATACAGCTTAGAGCACCCTTTCGAATCCAAATTGGTTCCTACTAGAAAACATCTCCATGCATAGGGCTTTGATCCATGAACGTCATAAGAGATAAACATGCCTTCTCGGAGTTCTCAATACAGTCTCAATCTTTTTATTTTGATCAATCAATTCAAGCAATATCCCCTCTTTGACCGAGTGCATGGTTAGCTCGCTTTTATATGTAAATCACCCACCGGGAACAAGCAACTTATTCTCCTCAAATTAGAGGTGTCTTCTTTTTGAAGGAAGGGAAACAATATTCTCCATGTTAGGGAGATACTCACCAAATTCTCCCTCTCCAGGTATGTTCTGAGAATTGAATCTATCTATGGCCTTTTCAAGCTCAACTAGTGTGAATATTTTTGCAAATCTTGTATAAATAGCCATGCTTTGAACAAATGATCATAAAAAAGAGTTATCTTACAGTCACATGGGTCTAAATGAGCTGTAACTTGAAGCATTGAAATCATCCATGGTTATTCCTTGCACTAGCTCAGAATGCATGCGACTTGTGCATGGCTTAAAGGTGGTTGTGTTGGTTTTCTTAGGGAATCCATGTTGCATGGCATTACATTGTTTGAACTAGCAGTGTGTATGGCCTCAACGTGGCATACAATTTGTACAAATGTCTCCCTCATTTAAGAAAGTATACTTTAGAATTTATTTATTAAAATATTTATCTTCGTATGTCAACCCCATATATCACGGGTTTCGTCAGTTGAAAAATACAAGGGTTTCGTCAATTGACAAATACAAGGTATACCATGTAGGATTCAAGAAAAAGCTTGTGTGGTTCATGTGCTTAGGATCATAGTCATAGTTCATAAGCTCGATTCAAAAATTTAGACCAAAAAAATAGGCTTCTCGATATTCAATAATTATATGAATTCTGTTAACTGCACTAGTTTTGGGGTGGTCTATTTCATGTGTTGGCATTCATGCTTATTGTACTTTTTGCATGTTGGCATTTTTATTATAGGTTTTTCTATTGAAATGACACCCTTGACTTTGTAATTAGTTTTAACAGTGAACTATTTCAAATCAATGTAGATCTCCAAAATCATTGTCAGAATAACCAAGTTACTTCTACTGTGAGCTTTACTGACTCAAGAAAAAAAAATCAATCCCATTCTGGCATAAAAATCCATATTATTTTGGTATATTGATTGGTGGAATGTCTGGTAACATCATGTCCCATTAAAAATTTACTCAAATCCACCCTAATTACAACTCACTTACTCTTTAATGACCATATGATGACTCTCTCTCCATCAATCCCCTTACCCCAAAACATGTTCTTTATTTTCCATCGTTTCTAGATGGTGACCAAGATTTTTCGTCTCATTGAACAAACAATGGTTAGAATTGTCACTAAGTCCATGAGTTGTTCCTAGTTGTCCTAGATATGAAGCAGACAATTTATCAAATTCGATGCCACCACCATAGTGCGCACTCCAATGGCGAATCCCATTCCAATACTCACACCTTCCACATATTTTTATAATGCCTACTTTCCTAGTATCACTTCCCATTAGCCTCCTTGATCGCTATGAAATCCAGAAGAAAAAGGGCCCATCAACCCCCGACCATAAAAACTAATATTATTTTTTAGCATATGGGTTCTTCCATTGGATTTGCCTTCCTATTTATATCATTTTTCGGATTGCTTTGACATATGGTACCATGCTTGGAACTCACGTGTATCGACATCAGTTCATGTGTTGCATTGTTTATGCAACAAAAAAAAAAGTGAATTTGTATTCAGCCTGGATACCCACCGAATTATTCTGGAATAAAAGTGATAATGATGGGGGTTGATTCATACCTTATCCACTAAGATATCTTTTGTAATGTACCTTTTTGGAAAAAACTAGGCACACTATCCAAAATGTTTCGAGGAGGTTTCAAAACTTTGAAATTGAAAGCATTCTTTCTCAACACCATCATTAACAATGGATTTCACACTGACTCCATGGTTATGAGGCAACTGGGGAATCTCAAGGGAAGTGATATTAGGTTTTGATAGGATTGAAAAACTGATATGTGTGGCTTCTCAATATGGTGTGGTTGAGGACTTTTTATAAACACTTCACATACATTCTCCTTCAATACTTTGTCTAATTTCAAAACTAGGAGAAAGTAGTAAACTAGTATTTCTTGGTTTGGTTCCAAACACCACTGAACCTTTCCAAATTTCTTATGGAAGGACCCTATGGGATTTAAAACATCCTAACATGCCTCATATACTCAATGGTTGATTTAGAAAACTGATTTTGACATGTTATTCAAGTTTGCACAAATTTGGTCAATTTTGAGATTTGGACTAGTGAAACCCAAGGTGATCCAAATGCACCAAAATGACTTCAAATTATGTATGGAAGGGATTTAGGGGTATTAGGAAATCATGATTCATATTATTAATTCTAAAACACTTTCCAAATACTTCTGCAACTTGGTTTTGACCCTGGGGAAAGAAGGACAAAAACACTAGGAAAATCGATGTTAAAACCCCCAAGGGTAGTTGACACTTTTGGCTCTCCAAATGTAGTACGACCCTCCAAAATTTCAGAAAAGAGTGTGGGAATGCATATTAGACATCAATGGTTGTCATTATTCATGATTAGTAAGCTCTGCAAACTGATTATGAGGTGCAACATATGTATGGTAACTTTCATGGAAATTGATTGAGGGGAAATTGCATTACTAGTTTGACACATGAAAAGTATAATAAATGTCTCAAATAGTAACATGACATATGGTTTCCATATATTTCATACAAATTTATGTCCCAACAACATCAAACTTAGAGAAAATCCCTCATACAAATTTGATATAAAACTCTTTCAAGCTTGAATCCAAATGCATGAAAACTAGTAATTCAATAGCATGGGAATGCAAGCTTTTCACACATGGATTTCTTATATTTTTAGTTACGAAGCATATGGAAATAAGAGTATAGATACATGCATCATATACCCAATCTTGTACATCAAATAGACTCAGCAAAACACAAGCACCACTCCAACAAGTGGGCCATCAACATGAGAGTATGGGGAATGGAGAAGGAGTGAGAGAAGAGGGAGATAGATGAGAACTCGAGTGGTATAGATATTAAACATGCAACTAAACACCATCAATAATCTCCATTCAGAATTCTAAATGGCCTCTCCATCAACCAACTTGGAAAGGAATTCAACTCCCTTGAAATTGGTTCAAGCAAGAAGAGTAAACACTCACCATGCAATGGACAAGCAAAAGCTCTCCAAAATGCCAAAGGCCAATTAACAAATGATCAAAAGTCCTTCTACTTCTTCAAGACATACTTTTATTAACTTCATGAGGCTTACTAAGTTTCAGTTTTCCTCCATAGGCTTCCTCTAACTCAACTTAGTGGTTTAGTAACCCCTATGACACTTGTCTTCTTCTTCATGCTCCAACTCTTTCCCCAATTCAAATGGCTGCCTCTAACTCCCAAGTGTGCCCTATTGATGGCTATTTTTAGCCCTGTCATGTCATATTTGTCATAGGTCTTCAATCGGGTCTGAATTTGTCATATTTTCCATAGAGTCTTTCATCATTTGTTCTCATAGAGTGCATGGAATCTCCTTCTAAGTGACACACATTGTCTTCTTAGTCTCTTCCTCTTCCATGGGAGTTACTCTCCTCTCCTAATTCGAATTCCTTGGCTTGTGCTAGGCTATGTGACACCACATCATCCTCCAAGAACGTTACATTCCCCTTGGGTTCGAATTTGGATGAAGGTCATGCCAAGTGTGTGGGGAATTTGGTCACCCAAAGACTCCACAAGCTTGCAATTTTCTTCATGAACCAATGCCACCTTTTTTTCTTAACATTTATTTTTTTATGGGACCCATTTTAATGTGAATATGGTAAAATAAGATCCCTTTGGGTCCTATAGCTCTGTTATTACAAAATTTATGTCTCCTCCTCAACCCAAGAAACTAGTAAGTTGGTGAAACATTATTTACAAGTAGTCTCATTTGGATGGGGATAAGACATCTTCAGAACATTGCAATTTGTTGAGCTTGCAATCATTACCTTCTAGGATCAATTCTTTCCCCCATAGATGAAAATTGTTGTATTCTATAGCCTATTCATATGTAATGTAGGATGTGATTAGACTAAGAGTTTACCCATAAAAGGCTACAGTATTCCGAGGAGGTTAAAGCAGTTTCCAAAAGCCCAACAATACATAATTTATTTGTTGATTTGTAGCATTTGCACTTTGAATCAACTATGGAGTAGTCGCCAAATTGGTCCCATGCAGGTATGTTGAGTGTATTCCCACTTTCTATACTTTTAACAAACATTTCATGTTTTTTGTGAGCATTGCTAAGCTGGCGTGCTAGATAGAATATAACATGAGTTGTACTTCTCAAATTATTTTTAGTTTCATAATGGTGTGGTGGCTTCAGCATAATGTTTCTAAAACTCCCAAAAGGTTTGACTTTGCATCTGCTAGGAAGTAATTGATTGAAGATAGTTGAGATAATAACTTTAGTAGAACGGGCAAGGTGTTCATAATGAAAAGGGGCATGTAGAGCAACCCACCTGTTGGGGTATGTCATGGGTTTGATTACTAGCGTATCCAATTTTCAATATGGTACTAATGTAAAGGAACGGGTGGTTCAATGGGGAGTGGAATCGATACATTCTGTATATGCATTTATGGCTTAGCAACAATGTGGGAACGTTCATAATCACACTTATGAAAACATAAGACATCCACACCAATGTTATGTTATAAACATTTATAAATGCACTTGGTTATCATCTTAAAATATGGTACTAGAGTATACATATTTAAAACTTAAAACACTTAAACAAACTATAATTTCATTTGTAACTTTCTTGATTCCTTCACGCTATTAGCACTGTATAGTTTATAGTTTATGATTATTCCTTGATTTATATTTTTTAAAATAAAGTTTATGTAAAAAACAAATCCACACAATCCTCACTATTGATTATACGATACACCATTTGTTGTGTTCTCATACACAATAATTTCAATTTCGAGACAAATGTAATATATTAAAGTTTGCCATGCTTATTGATGCACTCTTAAATGAGATAACCAATAGTGGCGATCATGCTTTCTGCTTATCTAGATAAATGAGCGATCCAATGTTAATGGAGATGTATGAAATCTGATGGACGATATGACAACTGGTAACTTTTTTTCTGTTTTATCTGGCATAAAAGTGTGCATATCTCTTTTCTTGTGATAAATATCTTCGAGAATCTAAAATGAATGAGAAAGTTATGGAATTCAATCCTATTCGAACACATTATGGCTTATAATGCAAAAAATAATTTTTTTAAATGCAAAGAGAAAACGTTAAAACAAAATAGCCTTAAATAAACTAAAATATGTTGTTATGATTTCAATGGAAAAGATGAATTCGTGACACTAAGCGGAGCTAAATTTCTTATTTATTTTAATCCATACGAATAATAAATGCAATTTCAATGCTCCAATTGGGTTCCTATTCACAATCAAGAAAGACGAATTCCATGCATCTAGCTGAAGGATAAACAAGTAGGGCCATAGAACACACTCGTCAAATGCAATGGAAGGATAAACAAGTAGAGCCATAGAACACACTCGTCAAATGCTTGTTTTCAAAAAAATTGTAAGTATTCGCTCGATTTTTACCTACTAGTCGAGTAGTCAGAACATCATTTTTTTCTCAAATTTAAGATCTTTTGTAACACCTCGGTTTTAACCCGGTTGCATTTAAAATAAATGATGTAAATAATCATGGTGTGGAGGTAGGAAAAATCTCCACCATCGATTCAGTGTTTATGTTTTGGCGATTAAGGTTGGGCTGATAGTATTTTGTGCTAGCCGACACGTTATTATTTTGGACATCATGTTAAATTTGCAATTTTAATTAAAAACCTACGACCAACTATGTCAACACAACTAAATGAGATGGGGGCATGATTTTTCCTAAGGATAAGGGGGGGGGGAATTGGAAGAGTGGGGAGAAATTCGAAATGGGCAGAGAACTATTTTAGGAAAAACGTTTTTTTAATTTTCTTGGGCAAGAAAACACAAAAACGTCTACTTTTTCCCCACGCTGAAACGTTTCACTTTCCCCTCATGTTTTTTACTGTGGGTAACGTTTTTGGATCCCAATCTTCAATCACGCAGCAACAAGCAAGCAAAACACGATTCTGAGTCTAGACCCTTGGGGATTTTCTCTTGTTCTGCGTTTTTTGTTTTTGTTTTACGATTTTCCCCTGTTCGGCAATTTGTTTCCTTACACGATTTTTCCTGTCTACTAGTTTTTCCCTGAATACGATTGCCCAAAATCGATAGGGTGTCTTTGAATTGAATAACCAGCAAACCTTTTTTGTTTTGGTATTTTGCAGTAGTCGGTCTAGCACCGACAATGTTCATAAATTCTTGATTATTGTGTGTGTATGTAATCCCTGGCGTCTGCTACATTTTGTTAATCTCGGTACTAAGATAACTGTGTGCACATCCTTGCTTTGGCATCTACATTGATTGAAGGAATGGAAATGGAGTCTAGACTTGCTTGATAAACATAGTGTGTGAAAGAACCTCACAGACCAATCTAGAAGGCCAGTTTTCTTCTTTGCATGCCCTGAATAGCACTGGAAGGGAAGGCATGGCCAGAGGGACTGTGTAGCAGAGAAGGGAATGCTTCCTTGTGTTAGGTATGTATTTGTTTGGAAGTCAGGCTAGATCCGATGTGGGTGTTCATAGCTCTGGGGATGAGCTCACTAGCTTAGCAGTCAGTCTTTCCACCTCCTTGGCAGCCTGATAAACCCAACTGGAAGGATGGCTTGGATAGTAGCCTGATAAACCCATATGTTGGCTTGGATGTGTCTCATGTGAATTTGGCTAAGTGTAAACCACTGCCTGTGTAAGTCTGATAAACCCAATTGTGTTGGCTTGACTAAGTTTTATTGTATCCTTGGCTATGGGGAAAGTCTGCTAGTATTCCTTATTCCTTGGGGAAATCATGTCCAGCTCGGGGGTCGCAGTGTTGCTGAGAGATTAAAGAGCACACTGGCCTATGGTTGGGTGGAACGTTGCAGCGACATAGCTAGTTGCAGGACAAGCTTCTTTCAAAGATAAGTATTCTCCTATATTTTACTTTCCACAACTGTAATTGTTTTATTAATTACTATGAACATGATGAATGCTTGAATGGATGATTTTGCTTCCGCTGTATATTGCATTATGCATTTGTTTATACTTATGAATGTTTTAAGTTCGATGCATTTTTATATATATTATGTTCATGGGGCTTAGATTGCCCGGGTTGATAGATTTTAGTCGCGTCCTCTCCACCGAGTAAGGGTTGGGGACGTGACATCTTTGTTGGTAACATTTTTGTAGTGGAAGTCACACTTTGCAATGATTCGTACTTGATCGATCGAACTTTGATGCAAATATAGGTCTTGTCACAGGTCTCAGTCCCCACTTCCATAGTAGTGACTAATTATTCCATAGTAACTAATAATTGTGCTCCAACCGAGGGATCCTTGTCATGAGGAGCACCATCATGGATTTCTTTAGACAAACTCTAAGTAATGAGGTCTCCCATACCCACAGGGACCATTTTTTATTGAGTGGAATTATTTTTTGCCACAGTTTTAATTACATTTCTTGATGAACTAGCTTTAACCGGAGCCTTGTTGATTAAGGTTATCCCTTCTTCCTCAATGTTTTACTTCACATATTGCAAAGGGGCTCATTCACTCAATAAGATTAACACTTATGGGTGTTTGGAAATTATTGTAACGATAAAAAATAAATTCAAATTTGGCTAAATGACTTAAGTTATGAGTAAAAGTTATAAACTCTTAAACAAAAAATGTTAAACTCATTACTTAAACCGTGCATCATAGTTTTGTACATTAAGTACATAAAAAGTAACTCAAAATCCATTATGATCTTATTATGGAAAACATGTAGCATCAAAACTCATAGTTATGAGTACAACAACAAAAACCATATAGATCATAATCTCTTCTCAACCCTTGGCTCACCTGTAGCATCAAAACTCATAGTTATGAGTACAACAACAAAAATAATATAATCATAGTCTCTTCTAAACATCTGTCTCACTATTAGGTAGAGACTTGCTGCTCAACAACCATCCTTGTTTATTTTGATAATAGTAGAAGGAAAAACTAACATCATAACACAAATACATATGAAATTGAATGAAATGTTGATTATATAAAAGGAATTATAATCATGAACACTTTTAGCAACATCAAGTATTGATTTCAATTCAACAAAGTATTATGTATTGTTTTGATAACCAGCTTAGATCCAGCTTTACCCGGCTCTATCATGCGCCGAGAGGGATCAAATAATTCGAGGTGCAAACCCTGCTTCAACAATTGCACTCCAAAAAAGGGTTTGCACTCCAATTGCTCTCAGCCTTATTCCGAAGGTCCAACTTGTAAGTATTGTTTTGAAGTGTGTATAGGTGTTTTGATTTACTTACAAATATATATATACACACCTAAGATTATAAATTATTAAGCCGACTTGTATATATATATAGATATATAAGCTGACTTGTTTATGTGACACGTGTCATCTCCACGTTGAGCACGGAATTACACTTCTACCTCATACCGGGCTGTAGAATACGCCTCTCGACACAATAACAAAACAATATTATGTAAATCCAGTATATGGCAAAAATCCTAAAACAAGCAACATGTATGGTGTAAATTTATGGTATGAGCAAAAATCCTAAAACAAGCAACATGTATGGTGTATTGGTGTAAATAATTTATGATCCTAAAACAAGCAACATGTATGGTGTATTGGTGTAAATAATTTATGATCCTAAAACAAGCAACACGTATGGTGCATGCATCTCCACCATTATTATAATAAATTTAGAGACGATTTCAAAGATTCCTTTTAGACCCATGGTAGCAAGAGCCAAACCTTCTTTCATTTTCATTTGGGTCCGTGAGCCCAATCCATGAAATCTTGGTGAGCATGTTTAACTAGGAAGTGAAAGGGGTATTTTTAGCTCCTATTAGGGATTGAGGTTAAAATCAATTTGCTTTTTGTTCAAGTATGAGATTGCAACGAGGGTATGGTGTATTGGTGTAAATAATTTATGATATAAGCAAAAATTCTAAAACAAGTAACATATCCATTAAAGAGAACCATTCAATGTGCACATAAATATATAATTAAATGAAATCAAAAGGACTAAATGTTTATTGCTGATTTCACAAGCTTTAATTTTTATAATACAATTATGTATAAAGCTTTCTCTTGCTCTTCCACACAATACAATTTTTCTCTTCCACATAACACAATTTTTCTCTTACTACAAATTTGAGATTAGGGCTCAATAATGGCAAGGAGGTATTTGAGTCATAGTTAGAGGTATTCCACCTATCGCAAAATTCAATATTGTTTCAACTTCAAATGCTTCCTAATTCCAAACATATGATAACAATACATTTTAGTTATATATCTACAAATTGCATTCATGTTTACTTTAGAAAATATCTATTCTAAACACCTGATAGTAACACATGTTAGCTATCCATCTATCTACCTACAAATTGCATGCATGTTTGCTTTGTTTAAAGAATGATCTCGACATGTGAACTATCATCCATAGAAAGTGTTTGCATATTTTATGTTGCCTTGTTAATAGGTACATTTTCCATTTGAACAACAACTTCAAGATATAATGCCAAGATGAGCCAAAGGCCTCGTAGCAAGTCGTTGGGCTTGAAGAGAAAGTCGGATTCCCCTATAATTATACACCAAGATAGCCCCAACAAACTCAAAGGTCACATATTGAAAATTACCAACAAGTACTATGTAGAGGAGATCTTGGTAACATGAAACAACAACATGATATACACTGGAGAGCTTGGTGACATGTAATGACAAGAAAACCTTTGCATTCTTGACAAGAACGAGACAAAATACATTTTATAATTCGTTTGCTAGACAAAATGTCAGCTAGAGCGTTCACATAAAAAAATCCCTAATTATATGTTGTATGTTTCTAATATGTAAATTCACATTAATATGAAGAAAATAAGGATTTAAATGTTAAATCTTTGGTGACATCTTTAACAATTTATCATTGTCTATACCCATTATCAATAAAATAATGTATGTGTCCTTTAATGACTTCGAACAATAAATCTTCATGGATATAGTAAGAATAAGTACTTTCAACTACATTGAGTTAAAACAAATTGTTAAAGTATTGTAACTTCAGAAGATATTCCAGATGTATTAACTATGTTGCTCCTTCAAGAGATGAGTTTGGTCTTATAAGAGTCATTAAAAGAATCAATGTAAACCTCTGAAAGTATTGTAACTTCAGAAGATATTCCGTATGTATTAACTATGTTGCTCCTTTAAGAGATGAGTTTGGTCTTATAAGAGTCATTAAAAGAATCAATGTAAACCTCTGAAAGTAAGTTGGGTCAATAGTACCCAAGTGTCAATATAATAAATTTTATTTTTGGTGTCTTATTAGATAAGTCGGACCAGTCAGTTAGACAAGTCAACTGAATAATATAAATAGGGAGGAACCCCTCTTCATTTGTTCTCACTCACTCAAGTTGTTTTGCAAGAGAGAGAAGAACTAGTGCGCCAGAAAGAAGTTAGAAGCAGTTGTCTAGGTTTTACGTTGCTTTGGTTGAGATCTATACTGAGGAAGTTTTGCGAGATTTTCTCCCTTGTGGTTGCCCCGAGGAAAATCTTTGTGTTCTTGTGTTCTTATGTTTCTGTGCTTGCTGGTATTTTAGTGAACTTCTAGTGACAATTTGTTTAAAGATATCATCTAAGCAAGTCAAGAAAACTTAACATGGTATCAGATCCACCTTGAAAGGAAACACTGCATAGTTAGGGTTTGTTACTCTGAACAAATCCCTCAACAAATAAACCAGAAAAGAGGGCTCCCTCAACTTGCCCCCATAGAGTGCATCTTTCTGTGAAGACATATCCAATTCTAAGAGGTTTCATTTTTGGTCCAATTACTATTGTCGGGACAAACTAGGGCCTCGGTTTTCCTGAGACTCCATCATCAATCTTAGAAAAAGAAAGATACAATCTACCTCGCCCTACAGAGGCACATATTCTCCACATATCAACCCTACCAGGGTTTCCAACTGAGAAATTAGGGTTTATGCATCAAACCCTAGGTCATCAAGAAGGAGGTAAGCCATAAGTTGTTTTCTTCAAGTAAGTACTATTACTCCTTGTTCCATTTGAAGTTCTCATTCTATTAAAGATGACAAAGAATACCAAGCTAGATAAGAAGCTCGAAATAGGATCATGCTCATCTTGCAAGAATATGATCTACATAAGTTTGTAAAGGAGGAAGTGAAAGAACCAAAAGAACATGAGACCAAGTCCAATCATAAGAAGGATATGATCATAACCAAAAGGATCATAGCTGAATCCATCAAGGATAACTTGATTCCTCAAGTATCCTCAAGGGAAACTCCAAAATAAATGTTTGATGCTCTGTCGAGTCTATTTAAAGGAAGAAACATCAATAGGAAGATGACCTTGAGGAATCACCTCAAGAGTGTAAGAGCTCAAAAATCAGAGACCATGTCGTCTTATTTTTCAAGAGTGGCTCAAATCAAGGATCAGTTAAAAGCCATTGGTGACAGTTGAAGAAGCAGAAATTGTGATGACCACCTTAAATGGTCCTCCAAGAGATTGGGAAGCTTTTATCCGAGGAGTTCATTCAAGAAGGAAATGAACCAAATTCAAAAAATTGTGTGAAGAATGTGTCCAAGAAGAAGAAAGGATAACAACTAGAGAAGAAAAGCTAAATGACAATGAGGATCAAGCCTTGACAGTTCGTACAAAAGGCAAGAACAAAAGGAAGAGTCGTGACCATCCTCATAAGACTCAAGGGTTCAAGAAGTCCAAGAAAGACTTCTAAAATTATGAATGCTTCACTTGTCACAAGTTAGGACACATTGCTATCAACTGTCCCATGAAATCAGAATGAGTCAAAAAGATGAAAAGATTTCAAGCTCATGCTGTTGAATATAGTGATCAAGAAGTTGAAGAGGAAGCAAATAAGGATGAAGACTCCAGTGAAGAATATGTATTGTTCTCTACTCTAACAGGATCAGTCTCACCAAGAAATGACACCTGGCTAGTAGATAGCGGTGCCTCCAAGCACATGATAGGTTACAAGGACTCACTCTGATGTCTTATACAAAAGGAATCCCCACACAAATTAATGCTTGGAGATGATTCCCAACACCCCATCAAAGGAACGAGACAAGCATCCTATAAGTTGGACTCTGGAAATTCCATGAAGATTAAAGATGACTTGTATGTCCCAAGACTAAAGAAAAATGTTCTTTCTCTTTCTGCATTAGACAAGAAAGGCTTCTGAGTTGCCTTTGTGGATGGAAAAGTTCTCATGTGGACAAAAGGTTAAACCATAGATGATGCAGTAGAAATGGAGTTGAAGAAGGAGGACTCTACAAATTAAAGGGACATGCAGATTCAACAATATTAACCAGCACCATAAACCCATGTGAGCTATGGCACAGAAGGCTTGCTCATATTAACAACAAGGCTTTACCAATTGTAAGCAAGGTTGTGATGGGTCTACTAGAAATTTAGATAAATCATGAAGGAGTGTGCAAAGGATGTGAGCAAGGAAAGAATACTAAGAACCCTTATCCAAATAGTGATAATAAAGCAAAGGGGATCTTAGATATTGTCCACTCGGACATATGTGGACCAATGCAAACCACTTCATTAAGTGGGTATGTTTACTATGCTTCTTTTATTGATGACTATTCCTGCGAGACTTGGATATATTTCTTGAAAAAGAAGGATGAAGTGTTTGAAAGATTTAAGGAATTTAAGGCTCTAGTAGAAAACCTCTCTGAAAATAAAATAAAGATATTAAGTTCAAATAATGGAGGAGAGTCTAAATCAAATGAATTCAATGAATGATGTAAGGAAGTTGGGATTAAGAGGGAGCTCACAGTTCCCTATAATCCACAACAAAATCGTGTGGCAGAAAGAAATAAAAGATCTATCATGGAAGTTGTGAAAGCTATGATACATGATCAAGATATACCAATGCACCTATGGGCAGAAGCAATCAGAACAACAATATATGTACATAATAGAATCTCCCACAGTTCCCTTGGGAATAGAAATCCATAAGAAATGTTTTCCGGAGAAAAGCCTGAAGTGCGTCACCTAAATATTTTCGGTTGTCCAGTATACATACACATTCCTGAGGAGAAAATATCAAAGCTAGATCCTTTAGGAACTGAGGGATTATTCATAGGATATAGTGAGCAATCAAAAGATTATCGAATCTATATCCCAGGATGCCGTCAAATTGAACTTAGCAGAGATGTAACATTTGATGAAGATACAACCTTCATAAAGTCAAAGAAAGATAAGGAAGATGAATAGCAGTATGAAACTCCCAAAGTTGCAGAAAGTCCTAAACCAGTTAGGAATGAAGAAGAAGATCAGTTGCCTGAGGATCATGATATGACAGAACCTCAGTTATCGGAATAATTACTGAGTGAAATGATTTCTCGAAAGAGAAAACCTGATTGGGCTCATGAAGCAATTGAAGAAGCAAAAATACATAGTGCCCCAGAAGGAACCGTTAGAGAAAGGAAGAAGCCAAATTCATACCCAAGTTATATGGATTTGATGTGTGATCTAGTTGATAAAGAACCAACATGTTTTGAAGAAGGAACAAAGTAGAAGGAATGGGTTGATGCAATGATTGAGGAATACCAATCCATCATAAAGAATGATGTATGGGAAATAGTACCAAGACCAAAAGACAAGTTAGTGGTATCCTCGAAATGGATCTTAAAAACAAAGCACTCAACATATGGTAGTATAGAAAAGTACAAGGCAAGATTCGTAGCTCGTGGGTTCTCCCAGAAAGAAGGAATTGGCTATGAAGAGACCTTTGCTCCAGTAGCTAGGTACACTTCAATTAGAACCGTCCTTGCATTGGCATCCAACATGAAGTGGAAGTTACATTAGACAGATGTAAAGACAACCTTTCTAAATAGATTGATAGAAGAAGAAGTTTATATCGAACAACCACAAGGTTTCGAGACTGACGATCGGGAAGATTATGTATGTAAGCTCAAGAAAGAATTATATGGGCTAAAGTAAGCACCCAGGGCATGGTATGAAGAAATCAATTGATTCACGATACGTTTAGGCTTTACTAAGAGTAAAGCATGACCTAAATTGTACTATAAGATTGAGGGTGATGGACTTATGATACTACTAATATATGTGGATGATTTATTCTTGAAAGGGGAAGATAAGCCCATCATCAAACGTAAGAAGAAGCTCACTGCAGAATTTGAGATGAAAGACCTTGGAATGATGCACTACTTTCTAGGTCTTGAAGTATGGCAACATTCAGATGAGATTTTCCTGAACCAAGGAAAATATATAGTAGAAATCCTAAAAATATTTGGGATGATAGATTTCAAGGCTATAACTACTCCGATGACAACAAATTTGAAACTATTGAATGGTGACACCTAATAAGTTGTAGATGCCACCTTGTACAGGCGGATTATTGGTTCATTGATGTACTTAACCAATACAAGAACAAATATATATTTTGTTGTAAACACGCTAAGTCAATATATGGTGAATCCCAAATATATTCACATGATAGGAACAAAACATGCGATGAGGTATCAGAAGGGAGCTTTAGATTATGGGCTCAGATATGCATCGAATGGTGAGATCAGATTATATGGGTTCATAGACTCAAATTGGGAAGGAAGTGCTAAAGATAGAAAGAGCACTCCAATATGTTGTTTTAGTTTGGGATCAGGCATGATCTCATGGTTCAGTATAAAGCAGACCAGTATTGTACTTGGCACGACGGAAGTTGATTACATTGCAGCATGTTCAGCCTGTAGCGAAACAGTATGGCTTCGAAAGATGTTGGCATGATTATTTGATGCAGAGATAGATGTTACGATATGTTTTGTGATAATTAGATTTGTATCAAAATGACAAAAAACTTAGTTTTTCATGATAATCCAAAGCATATTGAAGTTAAATACCATTTCATTCGAGGCATGGTTCAGAAAGGAGCTGTAAAGCTCAAATCTGGTCCTATAGAGGAACAAGTGGCAGATATGTTAACTAAGCCTTTGGCTCATGTAAATTTTGAATACTTTCAAGACAAGCTTGGTGTAGTCGAAAAGGACCTCTCTCGAAAGAGGGAGTGACGGTAGATGGAATAAGGACATTTTTGGCTAGGCTTGCTGGCATGAAGGGTTAGTCAGACGAGGCTTGTTTATCATAGGGGGATTAGTATGTCTGGCTTGATCAGTTTAACCCAAGTGGGTGTGTAAGCAAGGACAAGGCTTGTTGGTCCCTAGGTAGTTCCATTTGTCTAACTAGGCTTGTTGGCTCGAAATGGTTAGTAAGTTAGACAAAATTCCCAGATGGATCCACCAAAGAACTCACTGTGATGCTGCTCCGAGATAGATAGAGGGCAAGATGGTTGTTACAGTATTGCTATACTATTGATTATTGAGATGTTTGTTTTTCAGTATTGTTGCTGAGATGTTTGGTTTAGTATTGTAATAATTGTGATTGTTGAAATGTTTGGTTCAGTATTGTTATACTGATGATTGCTGAGATGTTTGGTTCAGTGTTGTTATATTGATGATTGCTGAGATGTTTGGTTTAGTATTGTTATACTGATGATTGTTGAGATGTCTGATGATTGCTTAAATGATTACTTCAATATTGATTATTGTTGAGATAGTCTCAGTATTGTTACACTGATGATTGTTGAGATGTTTGATGATTGCTTAAATGATTACTTCAATATTGATTATTGTTGAGATAGTCTCAGTATTGTTACACTGATGTTAGTTGATTGATGAGATGATTGAGATAGTTTTCAGTATTCCTATACTGATATAGCATATTCAATATTCTCATACTAATGATTGTTGATGAGCGCTTTAGTATTTCTATATTGATGATGATGCTTGATATTGATGGTGATGTTGATGTTACAACATCTCTATGTTGGTGATGCAAATGATGATCTAGCATTACATATGATTTTGTTTTTAGCACTAACATGCTAATGATGTTGTTTTTGTTTCAGTATTTACATACCGATGATGTAGATGTTGATGTTTCAGTATTTACATATTGATGATGCAGATGTTGATGTTTCAGTATTTACATGCTGATGATGCAGATGATGATGTTTCAGTATTTACATATTGATGATGCAGATGATGATGTTTCAGTATTTACATACTAATGTTGTAGATGATGATGTTTCAATATTTACATACTGATGTTGCAGATGATGTTTCAGTATTCACATACCGATGTTGCAAAAGAAGGTTCAATATTCACCTACTAATGTGGCAGAAGAAGATTCACTATTCACATACTTATGTTATAGAAGATAATCCAACTGAGATCAATGATGAAGATGTGTGATGATGTTCCAAAACTTCCTATGACATATAGAGACTCGCCAGTCAGTTGTATAGTTGTAGTAGTAGCAGTTGCTACTATGGTTGAATACCTTCCTAGCTAAGAGGGAGTGTTAAAGTATTGTATCTTCGAAAGATATTTCAGATGTATTGATTGTGTTCTTGCTTCAAGAGATGAGTTTGGTCTTGTAAGAGTCATTGAAGGAATCAATGTAAACCTTTGAATGTAAGTCGGGTCAATAGTAACCAAGTGTCCATATAATAAATTTTTTTTTTGGTGTCTTGCTAGACAAGTCGGCCCTGTTAGGTTAGAGGTCAAGCCAGCTGAATAATATAAATAGGGAGGTGCTCCCCTTCATTTGTTCTCACTCACTCAAGTTGTTTTGCAAGAGAGAGAGAAGAACTAGTGTGCCATAAAGAAGTTAGAAGCAGTTGTCTGGGTTTTACATTGCTCGGGTTGATATCTATACCAAGGAAGTTTTGCGGGGTTTTCTCCCTTATGGTTTCCCCAAGGAAAATATTTGTGTTCTTGTGTTTCCGTGTTTGTTGGTCTTGTAGTGATCTTCTAGTGACAATTTGTTTAAAGATATCATCTAAGCAAGTCAAGAAAACTTTACATGTTATCAGAGCCACCTTGAAAGGAAACACTACAGAGTTAGGGTTTGTTACTCCAAACAAACCCCTCGACAGATCAACCAGAAAAGAGGGCTTCCTCAACTCACCCACGTAGAGCGCATCTTTCTGTGAAGACAGATCCAAATTCCAAGAAGTTTCAGCTTTGGACCAGTTACTACTATAGGGACAAACTAGGGCCTCAGTTTTCCTGAGACTCCATCATCAATCTCAAAAAAAGAAAGATATAGTCTACCTCACCCTAAGGAGGCGCATATTCTCCACCTATCAACACTATTAGGGTTTCCAAGTGAGAAATTAGGGTTTCTGCATCAAACCCTAGGTCATCAAGAAGGAGGTTAGCCATAAGTTGTTTTCTTCAAGTACTATTACTCCTTGTTCCATTTGAAGTTCTCATTCTATTAAAGATGACAAAGAATACCAAGCTAGATGAAAAGCTTGAAGCTGGTGAAAAATTCCGACCATGGAAGTATAGGATCATGCTCATCCTGCAAGAAAATGATCTAAATAAGTTTGTAAAGGAGGAAGTGAAAGAACCAAAAAAAGATGAGGCCAAGTCCAAGCATAAGAAGGACATGATCATAACCAAAAGGATCATAGCTGAATCCATAAAGGATAACTTGATTCCTCAAGTATCCTCAAGGGAAACTCCAAAAGAAATGTTTGATGCTCCGTCCAGTCTATTTAAAGGAAGAAACATCAATAGGAAGATGACCCTGAGGAATCACCTCAAGAGTGTAAGAGCTTAAAAATCATAGACCATGCCGTCTTATTTTTCAAGAGTAGCTCAATTCAAGGATCAGTTAGAAGCCATTGGTGATACAATTGAAGAAGCATAAATTGTGATCACCACCTTAAATGGTCTTCCAAGAGATTGGGAAGATTTTATACGAGGAGTTCGTTCAAGAAGGAAATGAACCAAATTTCCAAAATTGTGGGAAGAATGTGTCCAAGAAGAAGAAAGGATGACAACTGGAGAAGAAAAGCTAAATGAAAACGAGGATCAAGCCTTGACAGTTCGTACCAAAGGCAAGAACAAAAGGAAGAGTCCTGACCATCCTCATAAGACTCAAGGGTTCAATAAGTCCAAGAAATACTTCTCAAATTATGAATGCTTCACTTGTCACAAGTTAGGACACATTGCTATCAACTGTCCCATGAAAGCAGAATGAGTCAAAAAGATGAAAAGATTTCAAGCTCATGCTGTTGAATATAGTGATCAAGAAGTTGAAGAGGAAGCAAATAAGGATGAAGACTCCAGTGAAGAATATGTATTGTTCTCTGCTATAACATGATCAATCTCACCAGGAAATGACACCTGGCTAGTAGATAACGGTGCCTCCAAGCACATGATAGGTTACAAGGACTCACTCTCATGTCTTATACAAAAGGAATCCCCACACAAAGTAAAGCTTGGAGATTATTCCAAACACCCCATCAAAGGAATGGGAGAAGCATTATATAAGTTGGACTCTGGAAAGTCCATGAAGATGAAAGATGACCAGTATGTTCGAAGACTAAAGAAAAATATTCTTTCTATTTCTGCATTAGACAAGAAAGGCTTCCGAGTTGCCTTTGTGGATGGAAAACATGTGGACAAAAGGTTAAACCATAGATGATGCATTAGAAATTGTAGTTGAAGAAGGATGACTCTACAAATTAAAGGGACATGTAGATTCAACATTATTAACCAGCACCATAAATCCATGTGAGGTATGGCATAGAAGGCTTGCTCATTTTAACTACAAGGCTTACCAATTATAAGCAAGGTTGCGACGGGTCTACTAGAAACCCAGATAAATCATGAAGGAGTGTGTAAAGGATGTGCACAAGGAAAGAATACTAAGAACCCTTATCCAAATAGTGACATTTAAGTAAAGGGGATCTTAGATATTGTCCACTCGGACATATGCGGACCAATGCAAACAACTTCATTAAGCGGGTATGTTTACTATGCTTATTTTATTGATGACTGTTCTCGTTAGACTTGGATATACTTCTTGAAAAAGAAGGATGAAGTGTTTGAAAGATTTAAGGAAGTTAAGGCTCTAGTAGAAAACCTCTCTGAAAATAAAATAAAGGTATCAAGGTCAAATAACGGAGGAGAGTCTAAATCAAATGAATTCAATGAATGCTACAAGGAAGTTGGGATTAAGAGGGAGCTCATAGTTCCCTGTAATCCACAACAAAATGGTGTGGCAAAAAGAAATAACAAATCTATCATGGAAGCTGTGAAAGCTATGATAAATGATCAAGATATACCAATGCACCTACGGGAAGAAGCAATCAGAACAACAATATATGTACATAATAGAATCTCCCATAGTGCCCCTGGGAACAAAAATCCATAAGAAATGTTTTCCGGAGAAAAGCCTGAAGTGAGTCACCTAAATATTTTCGGTTGTCTTGTATACATACACATTCCCAAGGAGAAAAGATCAAAGCTAGATCCTTCAGGAAAGAATGGATTATTCATAGGATATAGTGAGCAATCAAAAGCTTATCAAATCTATATCCCAGGATGCCGTCAAATTGAACTTAGCAGAGATGTAACATTTGATGAAGATACAACCTTCATAAAGTCAAAGAAAGATAAGGAAGATGAATAGGAGTATGGAACTCCCAAAGTTGTAGAAAGTCCTAAACCAGTTAGGAATGAAGAAGAAGATTAGATGCCTGAGGATCATGATATGACAGAACCTTAGTTATCGGAAGAATTACCGAGTGAAATGATTTCTCGAAAGAGAAAACCTACTTGGGCTCATGAAGTAATCGAAGAAGCAAAAAGACATGGTGCCCCAGAAGGAATCGTTAGAGAAAGGAAGAAGCCAAAATCATACCCTAGTTATATGAATTTGATGTGTGATCTAGTTGATAAAGAACCAACATGTTTTGAAGAAGGAACAAAGCAGAAGGAATGGGTTGATGCAATGATTGAGGAATACCAATCCATCATAAAGAATGATGTATGTGAAATAGTACCAAGACCAAAAGACAAGTTAGTGGTATCCTTGAAATGGATCTTCAAAACAAAGCACTCAACAGATGGTAGTATAGAAAAGTACAAGGCAAGATTCGTAGCTAGCGGGTTCTCCCATAAAGAAGGAATTGACTATGAAGAGACCTTTGCTCCAGTAGCTAGGTACACTTCAATTAGAATCGTCCTTGCATTGGCATCCAACATGAAGTGGAAGTTACATTAGATGGATGTAAAGACAACCTTTCTAAATGGATTGATAGAAGAAGAAGTTTATATCGAACAACCACAAGGTTTCGAGACTGACGATCGGGAAGATTATGTATGTAAGCTCAAGAAAAAATTAGATGGGATAAAGCGAGCACCCAGGGCATGGTATGGAAAAAACGATTGATTCCTGATAAGTTTAGGCTTTACTAAGAGTAAAGCATATTCTAACCTATACTATAAGATTAAGGGTGATGGACTTATGATACTACTACTATACATGGATGATTTATTCTTGAAAGGGGAAGATAAGCCCATGATCGAACGCAAGAAGAAGCTTGTTGCAAAATTTGAGATGAAAGACCTTGGAATGATGCACTACTTTCTAGGTCTTGAAGTATGGCAACATTCAAATGAGATTTTCATGAACCAAGGAAAATATACAGTAGAAATCCTAAAAAGATTTGGGATGATAGATTTCAATGATATGACTACTCAAATGACAACAAATTTGAAACTATTGAATGATGACACCTCATAAGCTGTAGATGCCACCTTGTATAGGCAGATTATTGGTTCATTGATGTACTTAACCATTACAAGACCAGATATATGTTTTGTTGTAAACACGCTAAGTCAGTATATGGTGAATCCCAAATATATTCACTTGATAGGAACACAACATGTGATGAGGTATCTGAAGGGAACTTTAGATCACGGGCTCAGATATGCATCAAATGGTGAGATCAGATTATACGGGTTCACAGACTCAGATTGGGAAGGAAGTGCTAAAGATCGAAAGAGCACTTCAATATGTTGTTTTAGTTTGGGATCAAACATGATCTCATGGTTCAGTAGAAAGCAGACAAGTATTGTACTTGGCACGATGGAAGCTGAATACATTGCAGCATGTTTAGCCTGTAGCGAAGCAGTATGTCTTCGAAAGATGTTGGCATGATTATTTGATGCAGAGATAGATGTTAATGATATGTTTTGTGATAATCAGAGTTGTATCAAAATGACAAAAAACTCAGTTTTTCATGATAATCCAAAGCATATTGAAGTTAAATACCATTTCATTCGAGACATGGTTCAGAAAGGAGTTGTAAAGCTCAAATATGGTCCTACAGAGGAACAAGTGGCAGATATGTTAACTAAGTCTTTGGATCGTGTAAACTTTGAATACTTTCAAGACAAGCTTGGTGTAGTCGAAAAGGACCTCTCTTGAAAGAGGGAGTGACGATAGATGGAAGAAGGACCTTTCTGGCTAGGCTTGCTGGCCCGAAAGGGTTAGTCATACGAGGCTTGTTGATCATAGGGGGATTAGTATGTCTAGCTAGATCAGTTTAACCCAAGTGGGTGTGTAAGCAAGGACAAGGCTTGTTGGTCCCCAGGTAGTCCCATCTATCTAACTAGGCTTGTTGGCTTGAAAGGGTTAGTAAGTTAGACAAAATTCCCAGATGGATCCACCAAAGAACTCACTGTGATGCTACTCCGAGATAGATAGAGGGCAAGATGGTTGTTACAGTATTGCTATACTGTTGATTGTTGAGATGTTTGTTTTCAGTATTGTTGCTGAGACGTTTGGTTTAGTATTGTTATATTGGTGATTGATTAGATGTTTCGTTCAATGTTGTTATACTGATGATTTTTGAGATGTTTGGTTCAGTATTGTTATACCGATGATTGCTGAGATGTTTGGTTCAATATTGTTATACTGATGATTGTTGAGATGTTTGATGATTTCTTAAATGATTACTTCAGTATTGATGATTGTTGAGATAGTCTCAGTATTGTTACACTAATGTTTGTTGATTGATGAGATGATTGAGATAGTTTTCAATATTCCTATACTGATATAGCAGATTCAATATTCTCATATTGATGATTGTTGATGAGCTTGCTTCAGTATTTATATATTGATGACGATGCTTGATATTGATGTTACAACATCTCTATGTTGGTGATGCAGATGATGCTCTAGCATTACATATGATTTTATTTTTAGCACTAACATGTTAATGATGCTGTTTTTGTTTCAGTATTTACATACTAATGATGTAGATGTTGATGTTCAACATTATTTACATACTGATGATGTAGATGTTGATGTTTCAGTATTTACATACTGATGATGCAGATGATGATGTTACAGTATTTACATATTGATGATGCAGATGATGATGTTTCGGTATTTACATACCAATGATGTAGA
The DNA here is from genome assembly GCA_001517045.1 of Pseudotsuga menziesii. Lineage (NCBI taxonomy): Eukaryota > Viridiplantae > Streptophyta > Pinopsida > Pinales > Pinaceae > Pseudotsuga > Pseudotsuga menziesii. The sequence goes on along the minus strand of LPNX010410044.1, from coordinate 573,113 downwards.
TGATGATGTTTCAATATTTACATATTGATGTTGCAGATGATGTTTCAATATTCACATACTGACGTTGCAAAAGAAGGTTCAGTATTCACCTACTGATGTGGCAGAAGAAGATTGAGTACTCACATACTGATGCTATAGAATATGATCCAACTGAGATCGATGATGAAGATGTATGATGATGTTCCAAAACTTCCTATGACATATAGAGACTCACTAGTTAGTTGTATAGTTGTAGTAGTAGCAGTTGCTACTGTGGTTGAATATCTTCCTAGTTAAGAGGGAGTGTTAAAGTATTGCAACTTCGAAAGATATTCCAGATGTATTAATTGCGTTCCTCCTTCAGGAGATGAGTTTGGTCTTGTAAGAGTCATTGAAGGAATCAATGTAAACCTCTGAATGTGAGTCGGGTCAATAGTACCCAAGTGTCAATATGATAAATTTTATTTTTGGTGTCTTGCTAGACAAGTTGACCCAGTTAGTTAGACAAGTTGGCCCTGTTAGGCTAGAGGTAAAGTCAATTGAAGAATATAAATAGGGAGGCACTCCCCTTCATTTGTTCTCACTCACTTAAGTTGTTTTGCAAGAGAGAGAAAAGAACTAGTGTGCCATAAAGAAGTTAGAAGCAATTGTTTGGGTTTTACATTACTCTAGTTGAGATCTATACTGAGGAAGTTTTGCGGGGTTTTCTCCCTTATGATTGCCCCGAGGAAAATATTTGTGTTCTTGTGTTCTTATGTTTCTGTGCTTGTTGGTCTTTCAATGATCTGCTAGTGACAATTTGTTTTAAGATATCATCTAAGCAAATCAAGAAAAATTAACACAAACCACCATTGTCTATTTGAATTAAGAGGCAAAGTAGTCGTTTAAAATTGACATAAGAGAGGAGTGCAAAATTATAAATGCAATGATGTTTTCCTTTTTTAAACTGCAACAATTATGTGGGATAACTGGCTGCAATTTGAATATTCCTAAATTGAGATTCTGGATTATTTGTCATGCTTTGAATATAGAGAAGCTTCAAATTGTGTTTTGAGAAATGACAATAGTTATTTGGGGAATTTAGTGTTAATTGGATTATGGAAAATACAAGGTTATTTGAGTGCATTGTATCAAATACTTGGAACAACGTGCAACCCTAACAACCACATAAAATTAATATGATGGATAATCACATAATTGATGTATAGATGTACATGTCCTAGTCATGATTCTTGTTTACTTGGTTTTCTTTAGCTTAGATTCCTCACACTATCTTGAATTTGATCATATAGAAAATGTTTAATTTTCTTTGGTCTGGTTCTACTAAGAGTGAAAAGATTCATTTAGTTAGGTGGGACAGGTTATCTCTTCCAAAAGCTCAGGGGGGTGGGATATAAAAAAACCTGCATTGGTTCAACGTGACATTAAGCATGAAGAGCCTTTGGTGTGGTATATTTGGCACAGGTTTGTGGAGTGAGGCTCTTAGGAAAAAATCTTAAAGGCAATATAGTGGTGTAATGGATAAAAAATCCCATCAAAACTAATATTGGGGTCTAATTTTTTGAATGGTTCTTTAAGGGCCTTTTTGTGGTTAATCTAGTGTTTTTCTTGGAGAATTGGTAATGGGTCTCAAGCGACGACAGGTGCGGATCCTTTCGTTGGTGGAGAGGTCTCCTATGTTCTATCATTTTCTCTTTGGAAATACGTTGTTGAATTTGGTTTCTTTACCTTTAATCATTGTAAAAGGCCAAGCTGGTTGAGACCATCTAGTTCGTACAAGATGCTTGTAGAGGACCTGGGAATGCAGTGACACTGGGATTTAGAGTGGAAGGATTACATAAATTCTTAAATTAGAGTATAGTATCAAATTAAACGACGAAGAAGATTCCTTGATATGGTGCTGGAACAACTCATTTAGTGAGGTGGGCGCAAAATCAACTTATTCTACCATTTCACAGTTCCATTTTGAGGGTGAGACAAGGTGGTGGTATACCAATTATGGAAATGGAATATCCCTATAAACTAAAATGTTTTTTGTTGTTGTTGGTCTCATAAAATTGTATCTTGACTTGGGATAATCTTGTTAGAAGAGGATGGATTGGTCCTAACATATGTATGTTATGCAAATGGGAAGGTGAATTTGTTTGTCATCTATTAATCCACTGTTCTTTCTACAAAAAGATATGGTAGGTAATTTTAGATGACTTACATTTTTCTCAGGTTTGGGGAACTGATTCTATTGGTGAAAATGTTAAGATTTGGATGGAGAAAGCTCCCAGTCATAAGCTTCTTCCTATCTTTATTTGTAGGGGCATTTGGAAAAAGTGAAACTCTTATATTTGAAAAAAGAATTCCAAATGTATTTATCTATAGTATGAGGATTTTGGGCATGTATGATGACTATTATACAGGGGAAAAATCCAAAAAGACTAGACCAATTTATGCTTATGCTATATCTCTTCATACCACGGTTAGCTGCTTTGATGGTGTAGCTCAAAAGGGAGAATATGCTGGAGGAATGTTCTTGAAAATCAATGAAGATCACAACTACAAACTCTGTATGAATTGTGGTTCTGGTACTAATTCAAGAGCAAAATTTTGAGCTCTTTGGGGATTACTTCAGTTTGCTTCTATTAATGGTATAATTTGTATCTTTACAGGTACTTGGCGACTACAAAACTATTATAAAATGGGTAAATGGTTTATCACAATTGCAGGTGTTGTCTTTGGAGCAGTGGTGCTAGAGAAACTCTTCACTTCTGCCCCCTTTTTTAGATTTATTAATAAATCATATGTACACAGAATTTAATACCATTGCTAATGAACTTTCAAAAAACACTATTGGGGGGTGAAGGAACTCTTTTCATTGAAGAGAATATGGAGGAGAACCTCATATATGAAGACTATATTGTCCTTTTTTGTTAAGGTCACTTATGTTACTTGTGGGATGAATGTAATCCTTATTATGGAATTGGTACATAGGTTGTTAGAAAAAATGTTATTTTTTGTGATCATTATACATGACACCATTCAATCCATGTTTTTTGAACTAGTTGGTCATTTTGAGTAGTTCTCTAGCTTGGACATTTATGTCATAAGTGATGGATGAAGATCTATATGGTTTATGTTTTCTTTGATTCCAGTGAATATCAAGATTTTTTTTTAATTAAAAAAAAGTTGAATATGAAGTAAATAGTTTTCTTTTGGTAAGTCTCTAGTACCCACTAAGTGTAAAACAAATCTAATTCAATGAGTGCCTTAAGAGTACACCCATTTTCTATGCCCCATGAATGATAAATATATTTTTATACATAATTATATATAAAAACATATAAATATTAATTTCATATATATTATTCAATTATAAAATATAATTTATATTAAAAACATAAAATTTATTTTTTATAATATAAAATTTAATATATATTAAATTGAGTACAGTATGAGTGGGCCTAATGGTTAAGATGAGTACAGTTTGAGTGTGCCTAATGGTTAAGATGAGTACAGTTTGAGTGGGCCTAATGGTCAAGAGCATGTGTTTCCTCCTAGGAGGTCACATGTTCAATCCAAGGGGGTAAGGTATGTACACACACACACACACACACATATATATATGGTATTTTAATATACTTTATATATTATTTTGTTACATCTATAGGTGTTTATATCTTAGAATTTGAGGTGGACTACCATATATGTTTTTCTTATATTGATATGTTTTTCTTAGATTGAAGGAGGATGAGACAAGTGTACTCTTCAAATTGATTTGATGAGCATTTTTCAAAATTCTAAATAAACAATTAAAAAAAACCTATTTAACTAAAAACGGGTGGTTAAGAGCATGTGTTTCCTCCTAGGAGGTCACATGTTCAATCCAAAGGGGGTAAAGTAGGTACACCTATGTAGATTTTAATATACTTTATATATTATTTTGTTACATCGATAGGTGTTTATATCTTAGAATTTGAGGTGGATTACTATATATGTTTTTCTTAGATTGAAGGAGGATGAGACAAGTGTACTCTTCAAATTGATTTGATAAACATTTTTCAAAATTCTAAATAAACAATTAAAAAACAAAAAAAAACCTATTTAACTAAAAAACAAATAGTTAAAAAATAAAAAAAGATGATTACAGCTAGAACTTGTGACAACTTATTACCTGTTTTTACCAACCATTTGTTCATAGCAACTTATAACCTATTTTTTACGACCATAAGTTAAATGACTTTACTCATTACATTATAAATTTGTCCACAACCAATTAAAATTACAATATACCGTGAGTTAAGCCAGTCTATCAACATATAAACAGATAATTAAAATTACAATATACCGTGAGTTAAGCCAGTCTATCAACATATAAACAGATTAAAATAGAAATATAAAGTTGTCCAAACTTATGGACTTGTATAGAAAGATCTAGATGTGTAATTTCAACATTGACATTACGGGATTTGGTATACTCGATTGTTAATATAAACTCTTTCATCGAGGGTTTCTCCGTGTTTGGGTCGGTAAGTGTACTGCAATATTCAATTTAGACTTTTTGGGAAAATCACAAAACTGGAATTTGCGCTAAAGTTAAGGACTATTGTCTCTATATATAGGAAACCAGACAAGCCAGCAGCAAAAGATATACAATCACATCAATCCTGTAGCTTATGCACATCCCAATCCAAGTTTCCAATTTGTTGTTAACCAGAAGTACAGTTTAGTTTTTGGGTTTCAATGGCGGATGGAGATTCCAAAAAGTCTCTGAAGCTCAAACCTCATCACAGAATCACAGATCTTCCTAAACTATCTCCGAAAATAGGAGCAGTTCAGCCAAGCAAGAGTGCCAAGCCGACGCTACCATCATCATCACATTCATACCAAGTGAAGCCAACGGATGTATCTAAAAAAACAACAATCACTGATAGCTCTAAGAAACAGACTGCCTATGATATCAAGCCCAAATCGTTTACTGTGAAGGAGGAGGTATTTCTCTGCCAAATTTAGATAGATCCACAAAGAACATAATGTTTTCGGCTTGTTTCTGGAAGGTTGATTATTGTATGTACTTGTTGTTCTAATTGGAGCGAAGGCAAAAACAACAGTTAAAGTGAAAGAAGTTAGCGGACAGGCTAAGAAAATTACCAGTCCAAGCAAACCCAAGGAGAAAACAGTGAAGAAGGTTTACTCATTGCCTGGACAGAAACACGATTCTCCAGAGGAGGTAAATAATTTTTCTGCCATTGGGTTTTTGGGTTGAAAGAAACTTGCGTTTTTATTGAACAAAAGCTTGACCCATCAGAGCAAAACGTTGATTTTTTCTTTACTAGTATATATGATTTATAGTTTCATATTTTTTGGGTTTATTTCCTTCATATTTTCCTCTTGTTCGGTTTTTATGACAAAATGTTTAACTGCTTTTTGGAATTTGCTTCAAAAAGCATGCCCCAGACTTGGTTACTGTACTGCATAACAGGGACTTCTTTGTTGCGCTTTTTGAACTAGATTTCCGTTTATTTTTAATTATCATTTTGGAATTTGTTTCAAGAAACATACCCAGAGGTCGGGGGGCTGCACTGCATAACTATAACTTCCTTTGTTGGTTGGGCTGTGGTTCGGCTATAATGAATTGTCTATGTAAGAAAACATTACTTCCTTTGAAGTAAATGCCAAACCTTGGTGGATGGCGTAATACTCCTCCTACGTTAGTAGTGAACCAAGGCTCTATTGGCAAAGAATATTTTAAATTTTGTCAATGGTCAAAAACTATTTTTTAGTCTTTTTTCTTTGGGATTTTAGATCATAATATTTCTTGTGTCTTTTTTTTGAAATATATTTCCGTATATTGGAGCTACAAGGATCATACAATGGACTGACTTGCTTATTGTATGGTTTGTGCAGAGAGATCCGTTAAGAATATTTTATGAGTCTTTGTATCAACAGATACCCACAAGTGAAATGGCCACAATTTGGTATGAAAGCTTCCGATCTTACACCCCAGCTCAACCAAGCAAAATGAAAAAGAGAGATAGAAAATGACTGTGGTTTTGGTAGGAATAGTATAATTTAATTTGTATTTAGATTTGGTGGGCTGCTTCTTGTTCATGGCTTTTAGTTTGAGATCCAAATGCTTGATTAGTTTCAATTCTCTTTAGATTGATGGTCTGGAAATTTTTCTTCATTTGCTATATTTTAATTTTCAAGCAGTACATTTGTTTTCAGTTGGAAAAAGATTTGGCTTTGGATTGTCTTGGTTGTAATTTTTTTATTCTTCGGACAGAGCTTGGGAACATAAATATGTAATTAAAACCAACTTGCTTGTGTTAGAAATAGAGAATATATTAAAAATTTAGATAACGTGTTTAATTGACAGAGTAAAGGACTTAAAAAATGAGATTTTTCATTTTTATTCATACAATTCTTTATTAGAAAATTTTCTAGCCCTTCAGTTGAGAATGGTTGTTCAATGTTAACAGACACCGTGGACCACCTATCAAACCACATTACTACCTACAAAATACCATAGATACCAGGCTATTCCTCTTAACACTCCCACCGCTTATATCCATGACAAAACAGCTTCTTACATTCAGTTGACTCTTTTATAATAGAAGCTTAGTACAAGGGAGAGATTTGGTAAATATATCTTCTACCATGTCTTCTGAAATGCCAAATTGAAGCTCCATTTTGTAATAATGTTTTCTCTAAGAAAATAATGTTATATATCTATGTGTTTGTTTCTCATAAAATCCTGTATTTATTGTGATTGCGATGCAATTTTGATTGTTGCATTGTAACACCACAGGATCAATCGGCTTTTCTCCAACCTCTGCTAGTAGCTTGTCATCACCAATAATCTGCTTTAATGCTTGATAGAGCAACACTATACTGCCTCTTTCTATACCATGATAGATCTCCATTGCCAAGCATAAAAGCAATGACCTGTGTTCGACTTATTGGCATAAACATTATTTACCCAATTAGATTCATGGAACCCTGAAAGCTTTTGCAGTTCTTCACTACGGGTGCTCCCACTGAAGTTAATGTCAAAATCAACTTGTTCTTTCAATATCACAATAGCTGCTTCACTGTTTTCTATTGTGTGTTACCTGGATCTGCCATTTAACATTTGACTAGACTTACTGTGAATGCTTATCTAGTCTGATGCAGATACATGAGGATTCCCTAGAACATTTTGATTAGAAACCTGTTTCGTACTTTACCACTCTTTATCAGTTTAAGGGCACGCATCCTTTATGTGTTTAAGGTTTACCTCCATTCTAAGTTACCAGGATCCGGATACAAATCTGCAGGATGTTTTGAAAAGTCAGGATTGGGGAGGGAGTGAACCTAGATATGCCCAGTCAACTTATCTTTTCACCCCTTTTCCTCCAAGCTTATATCACGTGTGTCTACTTCTTATGGATATAGCTCGGTTTTGCAACCAGTCCACTGCCTGGTTGGCTGAGCTCCCAACATGTACAAACTGATAATCTTACAATGCTTGAATAATCTTTTAACACCATTCCTTTTGGCTAGTCACTTCCCATGAGGAACTCATGGATTTCTTTTAAAGGATATCTGTTACCAACTTTGAGTTGCCTTTGAAGATGATTGTCTTGAACCCAACATTAAGTGCTTCTAGTATACCTAGAATTAGAGCTTTAAATTCGGTGTTATTATTTGTTCCTTTCCCAAGGAACTTAATAAACATCTGGCACATGCCCATGGTGGCCTCTAACGACCCCTCATGACCCTGGTAGGATTGGGTTCCCCTTAGATGTCCCATCGAAATTCATTTTTGTCCATCCCTGCTGGGGATTCATAGTTGTGGACCAATTGTGGACCTTAACAGTTGTCCTTTGGGGTTGTAGGTTAGTCTCTCTATAGGGTTGTAGGTTGTATGGTTAGTTTCTCTTATCGTCACTGGACTGTGTGATAGGGGTGGTCTCCCAAGTACTTCTTCCCCTAAAATAGAGGAAATAATATCAATCTCTGCACATGAGTTCACCACTAGATCAGAGATCGACTTCTCTATGATGGTCGTGGGGATCTATAGGTCCCTTTAGTAAGAAGTTTGCATTGAAATTCCGTCCAAATTGACAATTCAATACAATTCAGAAATTTCACCTCAACCTTGAAGGTTTCTCGGATCTTGGCCCCAGAATTTTCAGCCTTGGGACTGCTGTAAAATAAAGTACAATACACTGAATACAGCAGCAGAAAGTTTCACTTTTAAACTGCCCCAGACTTCCTGGCAATTCAAGGAGAAAGGATACCAAACACAAGGATAAGTTTCAGCCCTTCTAGGGCAACTTATCAGCCAACCACCAGATTTGATATTCACTTAACAGCAGTACAACAGCAGCATGAGATCAATAAAATCAGCCCCATATCTTCTTCCGTTAGATTTCAAATCACTTAATAATTTTTCCTTTTACTTATGTCAAATCAGCAAGACATGTACAACAGCAGCATGACATCAATAAAATCAGCCCCATATCTTCTTCCGTTAGATTTCAAATCACTTAATAATTTTTCCTTTTACTTATGTCAAATCAGCAAGACATGTATAATTGTAAATAACATCAAAAGAAGAACATACATAGGTGATTTTCAAACCTGGAAATTGCACAAGTATAGGACAGCTGGAAACTTCATTAATATTCTCAAGATGAACTGTATACATACCATAGCCTTCTCTTAAGGCTAGCACAAATTCTCCCAATTCTCCAAAAACCCTATGTAAGGCAAATCAACAAAACCGTAGCAACCAAGGAGGTCCAATATGCAAGAATCACTTCAACATACTCCAAGGCAAGATGTCCTCTTCTCTTCTTCTCCAAGATCCACCCAAGGGCTTTATCACAAAACCCTAATTTTCAATCTCCAAGGGATAAAACCTAACCCCTAGACCTCCAAGATGCTCTAAGATACATCAAGAATCCCTCGAAACCCTATTGACTCAAGAGAGAAAGATTAGGTGCTAAAGAAAAAACTAGAGAGAGAGCGGCTAGTGCTCATCCTTCTCTGGGTCACATCTCACACAAGAGTGATATAAGAATGAACACTAAGAGTATTTGATACTCTTCCTTCTAAGCAATGTACTCCATTGGGTCAACTGCCCTTGCAAGAACATTGTTGAAGCCCCAAGTGTCCTTGAGTCATCTCCTATTCATCAAACAAGAATCCAAGCTGCCACATGTCAACGAGGGCTTGATCCCTCCTTCACGACGCTCCTCACCCCATGTAGGGCATTCTCCTAGGAAGTGGCTTCTCTAGAGGGTCTCAACAAAAGGCATCCACTAAATGTCCCAACAAAAGGCATCCACTAAATTGCCATGAGATCTCCACTGCCTCAGGAAGAACACCAAGCCAACAATCCACTGAGGTCAAGCATCCACTAAGCAAGGTATCTCAACTATGCAAATCCATCATAGACCATCTCCCATGAGCTAATCCTTCTCGGATCATCAAAGGGTTGAATATGCACCATGTACTCGAAATCTAGCACCCCAAACATGCTGTAAACACTTTTAGAGTAACGCAAAAAACTAACAAGTTGACCTCTCGAAACTTCACCACATTAGATATTGAGTCTACATATTCATTGACGTGCAATAAGCATGTGAGGAACTCATATATTTTCTTTAGGACTTCTCATGCTAATACCTTCAATTGGTGAGTTTGCTCTTGGAGCTTTCTCTCTAATGGCCTCGCCTTTCATTTGTTGGAACTTGGTTGTTGGAATTCGTCTTTTGGAAGTTAATTTCATTCCATGATGTCTTCCATTGTTTTCCTTTGCTTGACAAAATCTTAGTCATCTTTCGTAGGTATTAGTTCTTCGTTGGAACCAAACTGGCCATAATTTTCGAGCCTATGTAGACCTAGTGCTAGTGATGGTGAGCTCGAGAGAGACTTAAAGCCAATGTCACCATAGTCTAACCTCTCAACACCTTGGGTAACTCCAAAATCCAGGGAGAGACCCTAACCATTGAAAGATACATGCAACCACCAACAAATCACGAATTCCTTCCATGAAACCTTAATAGCCATGATCATTGCCTTATTGGAGTAAAACAATATCAAATCAAGACATAATAATCATGCAATAATGGAGTTATGCACTTTATCATAAATTCCAAACAATATCACGCCTTTCAAGGCAATTTCACTTCTCCGAAGGCAATGCCACACTTCACAAGGCACCCACTTCAAAAAGTGTGCCCTCAAGGGAAAGAAGCCAATTGGACTAGGGCAAAGTTGGAGGATAACCTAGAAACACCACACACCCTCTAATTCACCAATTATGAGGGTTTCACGTATCCCAATGCACTTCCTCAAAAGAGGATTCCCTATAGGATTTGTGGGTAAAATTGTAGGGCGAAATTTTAGGGTGGACCAAAAATACTAAATCATGGATATTTTTTGTATTTTGAATTTATTCAGTTTTTTAGGGTTTTTCTAGTAGTAAAATGTTTTTTATGCATAAAATAAATTAAAATATGTGAAATTTGAGAAAAAGAGGATTGATAAATAGGGTATTAGATTCTTGTCTCAAACCTTAGGGCTGTGAGAGATCGAGGCGAACGCCCCTCCTCTTGAGATGGTATTCAATACTTGCAACTATGGCTAAGCTAGCAGCCTCAAGAGTTAGGTAGAAAAACCCTAATTAGGGCAAATAGAGAAGATCAAGGCCCAACGAAACAATGGAGAGCTCCTTGATAAGAAGGTCTCCTCAAGCAAGTTGATAAAATTCTAGCAAACAAACCCTTATTTAGTCTAAGGCACTTCAAGAGCAATGTTAAACTAGTGTTAGGAGATAAATTTACTGACATTAATCAAGAATGAGCAATATAGAGCATCTTAGGTCACCCTTGAGCATGAGTTATTACAACTATTCTTAGCATCATCTTATCATGTGCAAAATCAAACCCTAGAATATCATCCATTCATCCTTCAAGCAAAAACGACATCCAAGATTGAGGTGCGCACTAGCTCAATAGCTCCAATAAACTAGTAGGAAAAGAAAAGAATACATAATTTGAACCCTTGTCCATGAGTTACAAATGAGGTGAGGTTGTTTTATTTATATGATACAACCCTCAACCTTTTACAAATTTGAGCCTACAAGTTATTGACAAAACATAAAATTTTATGTTAGTGCACCCACAAACTTGGGGGCTAAACCATCCAATGACATAAAATAAGAATAAAAATGTGCAATTAGGCTCCATTAAGTGCAAGATGAGCCGAAAAGAGGGCATCATTTCCTAACGTGTTAGAGTTTTGATATAGCAGTATAATTTCAATCATTATATGCAATGGAAAATAAATGAGGATCATTGAACGATAATCATGCACAGAAACAAAAAGACACAGAGATTTTATCTTGGGAAACCCTTCTACACAAGGGAAGAAAACCCAACAACCTTTCTTATGAGAGATTCAGTTCAAGATACAAAGTACATCCAGATACAAGAGTAATCACAAATAAGAATAACCCCAAAGATAGCAACCCCCAAAAAATAGTCTTCTTGTTGTAGCCTTCGTCCTTCTCTCTCTTGCGCACTTCACTAGTTGAATTGAGCGAACTTGCTTGGTGAGAATGAGGAGGTGTCCCTCCTATTTATACTTTTTCATGTTGCCTTTTTCACTTTTGTTGTGGGGCCTACTTGTGCTCTTGAAGGGGCTGACCTGTCTTCACAAATAATAATGATTATTTATTGTTTATTGTATTTCTTCTTTGAGGACAAGACCTCTCGAAGCTACAAACATCAACACCCCCTCTTAGCTAGGGAGGTATCATCACAGTAGAACACATTTAGATTTCATCTGGGCATTGCGTCTTGTCTTGACTCTTGATCATCTTTTCATTATAATAAAGGTCTTCTCTCGTCTTTGTGGCTACGACCAACATGACGACAATGGGCTACAACCCATAAGTTTCCCAACCATAAGGGTTGCTGGGCACCAACCCAGCGACAGGTCTCCCAACCACAAGGGTTGTTGGGTACCAACCCAGGGACGAGTCTCCCAACCACAAGGGTCGCTAGGCACCAACCTAGTAACTTAACACAACCAAGTCCATCGAGAAGTGTCATACTCAACTCAGTCCATCAAGGAGTGCAAATCAACTCAACTCAGTCCATTGAGGAGCATAGTCGTTCCCAGCCACAAGGGCTATTGGGCACCAACCCATAAACTACAACACAACCCAGTCCATCGAGAAGTGTCATACTTGTTATATATATATATATATAACATAACAAGATTTTTTTTAAAATTGTGGTTACCCCCCAACGGGGCTTGTTATGTCCACAGGAACAATGCATTGGGGGCCCACCCAAAGGGGCCTCGCCCATTCGCTCTGATGACAGAGCTAACCTATTGGGGACATCAAGTGAGGCCCTTATATAGCGATGTATAGCCTCCCAGGGATTTGACCCCAGTACCTATATAACATAATAAGATATGTAAATATGTATAAACATTAAATATCAATATTAATTATTAATATTAATAAATAATAAATAATAACTAGAAATGATTAATTAATTAACTAGAAAAAAGTAAAGAGATGTATGCTTTCTTTGAAAAGGCACAATAAGGCTTATATAAAGCCCTACCAATGTAATTGTAAATCATCATCATTTATCTTCAACATTTATTTTTATCTTTTCAATATGGAGTTATTTTCCATTGGTTGATTATTCACTTGAGTAATCCTTGAAAATATCAGGATACGGATATTACAATACTCAACTCAATCCATTGAGGAGTACAAATCAAATCAACTCAGTTCATTGAGGTAGGTAGTCGTTCCCAGCGACAAGGGCTATTGGGCATCAACCAAGAGACTACAACACAACTCAGTCCATCAAGAAGTGTCATACTCAACTCAGTTCATCGAGGAGTACAAATCAACTCAACTCAGTCCATCGAGGAGTACAAATCAACTCAACTTAGTCCATCGAGGTGCGGAGTCGTTACCAACCACAAGGGTTGCTGGGCACCAACCTAGAGACTACAACACAACTCAGTTCATCGAGAAGTGTCATACTCAACTCAGTCCATCGAGGAGTGCGACCATGTATCTCATGCATCTCATAGTAACTCAACTCAACGAGGAGTGCGACCATGCATCTCATGGTAACTCAACTCAGCGAGGAGTGCATCTCATGCATCTCATTGTAACTCAACTCAACGAGGAGTGCGCTCATGCATCTCATTGTAACTCAATTGAGTAAGGAGCGCGCCCATGCATCTCATGCACAACATATCAGTCTGTCAATATGTCCTGCATCTCATTGTAACTCAACTCAACGAGGAGTGCGCTCATGCATCTCATGGTAACTCAACTGAGTAAGGAGTGCGCCCATGCATCTCATGCACAACATATCAGTCTGTCAATATGTCCTCAATAGAGATCTCTTCCTCACATGCAGAGTTCCACCATTCTCAGTCCAGGGAGAATATATCATTGATGCTACAAACTCCCTCAATGAGGGAGACATTATCCACCACTCCAAGTCTGTCTCGGAAGTACACAAACTTCGCCTTGGGAAGAGGCTGGGTGAGAATGTCGACAATCTGATCATCTGTAGGAATATACAGGAGCTGAACTGCTCCCCTTTGCACCATAGCATACCACTGCAAGCTGCACTATTAGAAATTGTTGCTCCTCCATCGATGTTATCTCTCATCAAGTGAGTCTACTTAGATGAGCCTCTCTCTCTTTCTCTATGTCACTGGATATCACTCCAGACTCCCTCTGGAACTGCTCACAGGCTAGTCCATCAGCTTATACAAGGAGTCGTTCCGGATGCCAATTTGAACTACTTCCTAAAAGCTGGCTCTCACAGAGAAAATAAACATAGCTTCTCACGAGAGTATATTGGTTTGGTATCAACCAAGTATATCACGGATCTAGTCAACTACTTGTACACGGTAGGATCTATCAAATTTGAATCGGAAACAATACTACTCAGCTTCTTCAGATTAGTCACCATCGGTGTAGCCATGGACTCATAGTCCATCATCTTAAATCTCCTTAGGATCTCAACTGCGTACTTCCCCTAACTCAGGAAGATCTCATCAGCTCTTTGTCACACCTCTAATCTCAAGAAATACAACAGGCAAGGATCCTCGTCTTGAACTCAAAGGTTAACTCCCTCTGTACTTGTCAATAAGTCTCTTTGTCTTGGTGAGGAACAAATCACCAGTATACAACATCACGATCTGTTGGAATTTGTGCGACTACAAAAGTTATTCTTATTACACTCGTATTGTATTTCCCTGTACCTCCTACGGGAGATTATACTGATGTAATTACTCATGTAAATCCTAGAAAGAATCAATGTAAACCACGGCGAGAGAATACACAAGAAAATAATAAAAATAAAATTAATTTGTATTTCCCCAAGATAGGTCGGCCCCAGTTAAACTGTCAAGTCAGCCCTAGTAAATTTTCACTTGGAAAATCAATATAAATAGGAGGCGCCCCTCATTCATTCATTCACTCACAACAAGTTGCTCCAATGGAAAAGGTGTGCTACTACAGTCAAGGAGTGTTTTCTGGGGTTGTATCTTCGAGAGACATTTTCTCTCTCTTTCTTCTCTTTGCTCTCAGGAGCCATCATCTCTATACGAAGGTTTGCTGGGTTTTTCTCGATTGGGTTTCCCAGGATAAATTCTTGTACTCTTTGTTTTTGTGTTTCGTCTTTCTTCTAGAGATCCTATTATTTATTTGCAATAAAGTTAAACTGCTATAATCTTGTAAAAACTAACATGGTATCAGAGCAATTCTAGAAGAGGCTGTTGCCGAAGCTAGGGTTTGACCTTCCAAGGCCTTCCCTCGTCTCTTCAGTAGAAAAAGAGTCGTGGAAACTTCGCTCTAGGGGAGGCGCATCTTTTGGTGGAAACATAATCAAATTTGGGGAAGTTTCAATTTTTGACAGCGGGACGCTGCGGGACACTGCGAGAAGAAATTAGGGTTTCAAGTTTTGGAGGCTTCCCACCACTGTTTTGGCCCGACCTCATCTTCCCTCAACTCGCCTTGATAGGGCATATCTATCTGTAAGGTCAGTGTCACTAAATTCCAAAATTCATTTTTGACCTAATTCCTAATAGGGTTTTTGGTTCAGATTTGCAGACAAGATGATTGGAATGAAGGTTGAAGATCGTCTTGATGGGGCTACAAATTTCATATCCTAGAAGCCTAGGGTTCTTCTCATCCTAGAAGAAAATGATCTCTTGAAGTTTGTCAATGAGAAAGTTCCAGAACCAGAAGCGAAAGAAGACAAGTCCCAGTGGAGTAAGTGTGATGCGAAAGCAAGAAGGATTCTAGTGGACTCAGTCAAAGATCACTTGGTTCCACAAATCTTAGAAAAGAAGACAACTAGGAAGATGTTTAAGACCTTGAAGAAGTTATTTGAACATTGTAAAATCAATGTGAATCTCACATTGAGGAACCAACTGTCAAATATGAAGATGATTAAGTCTGAATCTACCGCCTCATATTTCATGAGGATCACTGAACTTCGGGACAAGCTAAGGTCCAATGGAGTTAACATTGAAGAAAAGGAGCTTGTCATGACCACTCTAAATGGTCTTCCACCTTCTTGGTAGTCCTTCATCCAAACCATAAGTGGTCGAACCAAGCTGCCCAAATTTGACGAGTTATGGGCAGACTGCGCTCAGGAAGAGACCAGGATTGCAACAAGACAAAGACTCCATGGTCCTCAAGTTGAGGAGAATCAAGCCTTCATCACTCATGCCAAGAAAGGCAAGGGAAAAGGAAGGAAGTTTCACAAACATAAGCACCAGGCTAGGAGACCAAGTTCTTCTCTAGATTGGAGGGAAAAGAAGGACTTATGACACATACCATGCTACAAGTGTAAGAAATATGGTCTCTATGCAAGCAAGTGTTTTAGTTCAAACAAGAGGAAGCATGGAGCTTCAACAACTGATGTGGAAGATCGTCATCATCACAAGAAACAAATAAATGAAGATCGTACATAATTCTTCTTCATATCAGCATTATCAGGCACTATTCCCACCACTAGTGATACATGGCTCATAGATAGTGGTGCTTCTAAGCATATGACTGGTTATAAAGAGAACCTTTCAGAAGTTGTTGATAAAAAATCCCATCTCCTCGTTGTACTTGGAGATGATGTCAACTACACTGTGAAAGGATTTGGATCTACCTATTTTGAGTTGGAATCCAATGACTTACTACATCTGAATGATGTGCTGTATGTACCTGGTATGAAAAGAAACCTTGTCTCCATCTCTGCCTTAGCAGACAAGGAATATAGAGTTGCATTCGCAGATGGAAATGTGCTTGCATGGCATAAGAATTCTAACATGAACACAACAAAAGTGATTGGTGTAAGGGAGGAAAGCTTGTATCGTCTGAGCACTCTACCAACCCAAGCTCTAGTCCATGATTCCACTAACATCAATGAGCTATGGCACAAAAGACTAGCTCATCTAAACTCTCAAGCTCTCCCAACATTAAGGAATAAACCAATGCTTCATGTAGACCATGATGGTGTCTGTAGAGGATGTGCACTTGGTAAGAATACCAAGGGTTTTTTTTCTGAAAAGTGAAAGTAGATCCAAGGGAATATTGGATCTAGTCCACTTTGACTTGTGCGGACCCATGACAACTACTTCATTGGGTGGTTACAACTACTATGTAACATTTATTGATGACCACTCATGAAAGACGTGGATATACTTCCTCAAGACCAAGGAATCCGAGGAAGTACTCAGCAAATTCAAGGAATTCAAAGCACAAGTCGAGAATTTGTCAAGAAGAAGAATTAAGATCCTGAGATCAGACAAATGGTAGAGAATGTAACTCTACAGAATTCAATGATTTCTGCAAGGAAGTAGGAATAAAGAGGTAGCTCACAGTTTTGCACAACCCTCAACAAAATGGGGTTGTGGAAAGGAAGAACCGAACAGTTGTGGAGGTAGCCAAAGCCATGATACATGACCAGAGTCTATCGATGTTCTTATGGGAAGAAGCATCCATAACAATTGTTTATGTACACAACAAATGCCCTCATAAAATCTTGAAGAACATGACTCCGAAAGAAGCCTTCACAGGAGTGAAGCTAGAAGTGGGCCACCTCCGTATCTTTGGCTTCTCAATCTACATACATGTGCCCAAGGATAAAAGGATGAAACTAGAACTGAAGGGAACATTTGTGGGATACAATGAGTCCTCAAAGGCCTGCAGAATATACATCCCAGGATCAAGGCAGATCAAAGTCGGTAGAGATGTAACCTTTGAAGAAGAGATGGCTATTCGAAAAGGAAGAGGATCTGATATGGAGATTGATCATGATGAATAGATGAGATCATCTCCCCCTCCAGAAGTTAAGAGGGAGTCTGAAGAAAAGAATGAACCGAGCGATCCCATTGATCCAGTTGAGCCAGTTGATGCTCCCACAGATATGATAGTAAGTCGAAAAAGACCTAGACGGGCACAACAGACATTGCAGGATGCAGAGGGGCACACAGCCCCACACGGAATCCATCAGGAAAGCAAAAGATCTCAGAGGTTCTCCAGTTATGTAGCATTGATGAGTCACATCATTGACTTAGATCCCGCCACGTACAAAGAGGCATCCAAACACCAAGTCTGGAAGGATGCCATGACAGAGGAGTTCCAGTCCATCGTGAAGAATGACATATGGGAGGTTGTACCGAGACCTGAGGGGAAGTCAGTAGTGAACTCCAAATGGATTTTCAAGATTAAACATGGAGCAAATGGTAGCGTGGAAAAACACAAGGCCATATTTGTTGCCAGAGGATTCTCTCAGAAAGAGGGAATTTACTATGATGAAACATTTGCTCCTGCGGCTCGATATACTTCCATTAGAACCATCATTGCTATTGCTTCAGCTATGGGATGGAATCTGCATTAGATGGACGTAAAGATCGCCTTCCTCATTGTTATTATCGAGGAAGAAGTTTACATTGAACAACCAGAAGGGTTTATTGTTCATGAGAAAGATTCTCATGTATGTAAATTGAAAAAGGCTTTAAATGGACTCAAGCAAGCACCTTGTGCTTGGTATAAACGAATAGACAGATACCTGGTAAACTTGGGATTCACCAAGAGTGATGCAAATCCTAATCTTTACTACAAGATTGTGGATGATGAGCCACTGATTTTGGTCTTGTATGTGGACGACTTGTTCCTCATTGGAAACGAGAAGCTAATTGGATGGTGTAAGAAGAAACTTGCCTCTGAGTTTGAAATGAAGGACCTTGGATTGATGCATTACTTCTTGGGATTTTAGAAGTATGGCAAAGGCAGAAGGAAATTTTCCTAAGCCAAGGAAAGTACACCATTGATATTTTGAAGAGATTTGGGATGTTAGATTGCAAGTCCAGGGCTACCACGATTGATGCCAATTTCAAGAAGCTGAAGGAGTCTACTTCAAATTATGATATGATTGATCCCACCATGTATCGCCAGTTGATTGGCTCTCTGACGTATTTGACAAATACCAGACCGGATATATGTTTTGCTGTGAATACTTTCAGTCAGTTTATGAGTGATCCGAGGCAGATTCACTCGGTTGCTGAAAAACATTTTCTCAAATACTTATGTGGCACTGTGGGATATGGTCTAAGATATGCTTCAGGATGTGATATGATATTACAAGGATTTTTTGACTCAGATTGGGCCGGGTGTGTTGCAGATAGGAAGAGTACTTCCGGATGTTGCTTCAATTTGGGCTTTGCAGTGATTTCCTGGTGTAGCAGGAAGTAGACCTCAGTAGCACATAGCACCGCAGAGGCCGAGTATATGGCTGCTAGTGTAACAACTTGAGAAGTAGTATGGCTTCGAAAACGCCTTGCTAGATTATTTGGGTCAGATTCCATGACCAACTGTGATTCACTGTGACAACTAGAGTTGTATACAGATGTCAGTGAATCCTGTATTTCACAATAAGACGACGCATATAGAGATTCTATATCACTACATTCGTGATATGTTGCAGAATGGTGCGGTCGAGTTACAATATGTTCTGATAGATGACCAGACTGCAGATATTCTTACCAAGCCTCTTCTCAGGACAAAGTTTGAATACTTTCGCAGAAGACTAATATCTATGATGCTGATGCCTCTACTTGTTCTGAATCTCAGTCTGGTATGGGAGAAATCCCATCGGCATTGTGAGATGGACAAGTACAGATGGCCATGTACACTGATGACCACTGTATGTTTTGATTCTAAATCTGGTGTTCTTTGGAGAATTCCCACTAGCTCTTGAGATGAACTGGTTGTAGATGGTCGTGTACACTAGTGGCCTTTGCTCGTCTTGGTTCTCAACTTGGTATGGGAGAAATCCCATCGACATCTTGAGACGGGTAGGACATAGACGGTTGTGTGCACATGTGACCACTATATGTTTTGATTCTCAATCTGGTGTTCTTTGGAGTATTCCTACCAGCGCTTGAGATGAACTGGTAGTAGATGGTCCGATACATTGGTGACCTCTATTGGTCCTGGTTCTTAACCTGGTGTTTTTGGAGAGTTCCCACCAGCCCTGATTCTCAACTTGGTGTAGGAAAATTCCCACCAACACTTGAGATGAACTGATGGTAGATGGTTGTCTGAAGCATGTCCTGGTTCTCAGGTAGAGACAAACTTATAACAGATGAGATGCTGATTGCTGTACACTCCGACGGACTGTGTAGAGTTGCAGAGCTAATAGATCTACCGACGGACTGAGTGGATTAGATATTTGATGACACCTCTTGACGGATAGAGACAATGTTGACAACCTTTAGTAGGTATAGAGATGATTGAAACAGATGAGATGTACAGAAGAGACCTAGATGTTCGTGACGCTGATGATGACCTTATCTGAAGAATACCTTCCTTGTTGAGAGGGAGTGTCGGATTTTGTGCAACTTCAGAAGTTATTCTTGTTGTACTTGTATTGCATTTCCTTGTACCTCCTACGAGAGATCATACTGATGTAATTACTCATGTAAACCCTAAAAAGAATCAATGTAAACCCCGGGGAAACAATACACACGAAAAGAATAAAAATAAAATTAATTTGTATTTCCCCAAGGTAGGTTGATCCAAGTTAAACTGTCAAGTCAGCCCTAGTAATTTTTCACTTGGGAAATCAGTATAAATAGGAGGTGGCCCCTCTTCATTCATTCATTCACTCATAGCAAGTTGCTCCAGCAGAAAAGGTGTGCTACTGTAGTCAAGGAGAGTGTTTTTTGGGGTTGTATCTTAGAGAGACATTTTCTCTCTCTGCTCTCAGGATCCATCATCTCTATATGAAGGTTTGCTGGGTTTTTCCAGATTGGGTTTCCCGGGATAAATTCTGTGTTCTTTGTTTCTGTGCTTTGTCTTTCTTCTAGAGATCCTATTGTTTATTTGCAATTAAGTTATACTACTATAATATGATCGTTTGTAGGAATATACAGGAGCTGAACTGCTCCCCTTTGCACCATAGCATACCTCTACAAGCTGCACTGTTGGACACTATTGCTCCTCCATCGATGTTATCTCTCATTAAGTGAGTCTATTGAGATGAGCCTCTCTCTCTTTCTCTATGTCACTAGATATCACTCTAGACTCCCTTTGGAACTGCTCACAGGCTAGTCCATTAGCCTATACGAGGAGTTGTTCCGGATGCCAATTTGAACTACATCCTGAAAGTTGTCTCTCACAGAGAAAATAAACACGACTTCTCATGAGAGTATACTAGTTTGGTATCAATTAGGTATACCACCAATCCAGTCAACTACTTGTACATGGTAGGATCTATTAAATTCGATTAAGAAACAATACTACTCGACTTCTTCAGATTAGTCACCATCGGTGTAGACATGGACTCACAGTCCATCATCTCAAATCTCATCAGGATCTCAACTGCATACTTCCCCTAACTTAGGAAGATCTCATCTGCTCTCTGCCACACCTCAAGAAATACAACATGCAAGGATCCTCATCTCAAACTCAAAGGCTATCTCCCTTTGCACTTGTCAATAAGTCTCTCTGTCTCGGTGGGGAACAAATCACCAATATACAACATCATGATCAAGGAATCATCATCAACAACTTGTGCCATATGCACATGAAGAGTCCTGAGCCACAACTCTAATTGAATAGATGTGGATCTCCTTAGAGTTCAACTGAGTAGCTCTTGTCCTACAGGACTAAAATAGAGAGCATACTAACTCTCCACTTCGACACATGTAACACTCTAGAGTTTGTTTTGACTCTAACTGGAAGATAATTAGTCATCATGTGGTCCCCACATCTTAGGTAGCATGCTGAAGTAACTGAGGAACTCCAAAGAATTAATATGTTGCTACTATCTGCAAATCCTCATGATCATCGGAAGGATGAACATCTATAGTAGAGAGACCAACGTTCTTTAGAGCCTCTTGCTCCCAATTGTCATTCTCCATATTAGATCCTCTGGACCCGTGGGTCATGTGTTCACATATGACTGAATGTACTGTATCCACGTACATTTGTTGTTAGTGCTAAACAATCATCACTTGTACTTCAAGCATCGCATCCATTTTACTTGCTCCCTTTGTGACGAAAGCCATCCTGCTATTTGGAACCTGAGTTGAGAGCCATGCTCCTAGAAGCTTCCCACTTCTGAGCAACCTGCTCCCTCTCGAACACTGAATATCAACGGGATCTGGAACCTAGTTGATTTCACATCCATCACTTGTCCATCAGAACAAGTCTCATCATCCTTCTCTTGTAGGCCATAGCATATGGTCTTTTCTACAAGTCAAATTTAGTCAAATAGTTAGCAATAATCATGAAATCAATCAAATCATATTGACATTTCAATGCAATGGCAATAGTTCACATAGTTATGTAAGCATCTTAGCCAATGCTTCAGCACAACACCCATCCATATCCCAAACACACGCGGTGAGTATCTAGATGCCTTCCATCTCTACCAGAACATACTATCAAGAGCGTGCACTGCTCTCAGCATGTTAGCAAAGAGGTTTCATCGTAGACTAGCTTCATTAAGGGCTCATGGGATGCTGTGTAGCATTATAGGCTATTTACTCAACATATACATAACATGCACTAAATGAGCCTACTGGTCGTCAATCTCAATGATGTATACATGCATAAAAAGAAAACTGTATCTTATGCTCATCATAAATCTATTGCATAAAAAAACATTATTACTCCAGACATAAAAATAATTATCTTTTATGTGTTTTTGTGTTGGCTCCTTCTTGATGCTTGTTTCCTTGCAAAAATCACGAAATTCCCAATCAGCATATATGCAAACATTAATAGGATTATGTTACACGAGTGCATTCACACAACATGATCTATGGGTCCACACATCTGTGGCAATCTGGTCATTTGTATTGGGTTCTCAACACCAAGCAATACGATTCGATCTCATGCAAATCTTGTTCAAGTTGATTAGATTACATTCTTTATTTAGGTCGATCAATCAAGGTGGACTCCTTTTCCACAATAAATGCGGTCGACAAAGCACTTCAATATTCATTGATACTGTTGCATCTGATTATAAACATGCTCGACAAGAGGACTGCCAATGAAAATATTAGTGTATTGTAAGTATCGATTTGATCATACGCATCGATGCTTTCACTGTCAAGAAGTAAGAGATTGTATCCAGTTCTGTCTAGAGCAATCCTCTTCAATGGAGCACTCCACATCCAAAAGCTCTTTGTACAAGCTACAGAGTGGCAAGGTTGATGACCCGACCTGACAACACAATCCATCTAATGGAGGCTCTTTGGCGGCTGCACAAACGACCTCACTACGACGACGTGTTTTCCTCGACGACGATGGTAGACTTCTTATTCAGCTCATGCTTCAATCCTTCACATTTGTGGCTGCTTGGGGGCAGTGCACAACGATACCTCAAGTTTGCGGCGGTGGCTCGAATACAGTCACTGAGTATGGTTTCCACACTTTATTCACTTATCAATCAACAAAATCAGTATCATTTTTACTGATCCGAATTTGCATGCTCTGGACCCTAACACCGCGTAGACTTAATGCGTGTCTAAAGGCAGAATGCTAGTTTTGAGCGACCTCCTAGTGTCTTTCAATGGGTCTTCAAACCAATAGAGATACACAGGAAAGGGTTCAATTTTATGTCCATTAATATATGGTGTTCAGTTGATCTTCGTGGAGAAACTCAAAAGACTTTCAATACATGCTCGACAAGAGATCACAACGGAACTTTCCTTTTGCAACCCTAGATCCTGAACAACATGTGGCCAAAACAATCTCTAGCAATGGAATCTATTCAACACTGCTCTGATACCATGTTAGAGTTTTGATATAGCAGTATAATTTCAATCATTATATGCAACAGAAAATAAATAAGTATCACTGAATGATGACCATGCATAGAAACACAAAGACGAAGAGATTTTATCCCGGGAAACATTTCTACACAAGGGAAGAAAACCCAACAACCTTTCTTATGAGAGATTCAGTTCAAGATACAAAGTACATCCAAATACAAGAGTAATCACATAAAAGAATAACCCCAGAAAAATAGTCTTCTTCTTGTAGTCTTCGTCCTTCTCTCTCTTGTGCACTTCAGTAACTGACTTGAGCAAACTTGCTTGGTGAGAATGAGGAGGCGTCCCTCCTATTTATGCTTTTTCTTGTTGCCTTTTTCGGGTTTATTGTGCAGCTGACTTGTGCTCTTGAAGGAGTCGTCTTGTCTTCACAAATAATAGTGATTATTTATTGTTTATTGTATTTCTTCTTTGGGTCGACTTGAGGACGAGACCTCCCGAAGTTACAAACACCAACATAACTAACCCCAACAGATGCTTGCCCCTCAATGCCCTCCTTTTTAACAATGTAGGCTTCTTCTTTAAGGAATGACGTCATGGGTTTAGAGACCCGGAGGAGGGGTTTTGTATCAAAACAATAGGTCCAAGTGGGTAGAATCAGTGTTTTAAAACTCCGCCTGCTCACACTCGGACTCGGCCCATGACTCGGATCGGATGGCCGGTTTGAAGTCGTTGCCCAACTTGCCCGGTTCAGTACCAAACTAGCCCACTCGTCCAACTTATTGGTCGACTCGCCGAGTTATGGCCCTACCCAAAAAAACACGAAATAATTTTTCTTTTATAATTAATTCCTAGTCTAACTAAATTCTAACCTAAAACCCTAACACCTAGTCTTCTAAAATGACCCCGTCTTTTTTTGCCAAATTTCCCTGCCTTGGATTGTAGTAAAGAACCGCATTGTGCAACATAATTGGACTCTAGAGTGATAGTGTGATAACAGACTGCTGCCTGGGCCCTATGCAGATTCTGCAGTGAACTTTGAATTGAGTGTGAGTCGACAGTCACCCAAAGTGGAGTCGCGGAGTTGGACTGTGGAGTCGCTCGGTGACCAGTCATGGAGTGTGGAATTTCTCCATCGTTCTCTTCTATTTTCTTGGGATTATTTTAAGTGTTGGAAATTGTTGGAACTTGGTATACATCTGTTGGTTTTATAAGCTTGAAGAAGAGTGGTTTTGCTCCAAAGAGGACATTATTGTTGAGGTAAAACTGTTGACCTGTCACCCGCTGACTTGACATTAGCAAGCCTTCGATTCCTAAAACATAAAGGGAGGATCTTGTTGAATAGGTAAGAGTCAAGAGTGAGAGTCTTAGAGTGTTGAGTTTGTTTGAACTGTGCAGTGTTGAGTGACTGAATCTGTTCATGTTGCAGTGTTGAGTTTGTTGGCTGTCGAAGTGTTGAGTCCAGACTCCAAACACCAGTTTTCACACTAGTTTTTAGACTCTAGAGTCCAAACCAGTCACTAGAGGTATGTTAGGCAACAAGCTTTAGCCAATGTATTTTTTTTCTCATAAAATTTACAGATATTATAAATTTTAACTTACTGTGAGGCACTAGCCAGGCTTTAACTGTTAAAATTTTATATCAATTGCAATTTTATTTCCATTATTTTTTTCTTGTCATAAAATTTACAAGGATTAAAAATTTGGTATGTGCCATGGCTTGTTTCCAAACTTTTACATAATTTTTATTTTATTTTTTCGTTTTTCTTTGCATGTTGAACTCCAACCAACTATCCATTTACATTTTAAAATGCTCCCAAAACCAAAGGATCCAGCATGGATCCATGCTAATGTGGTTGATAGACAGATGTATTGCAAATATTGCAAGAAATGGATTAAAGGAGGGGGCATTCATAGCCTTAAACAACGCTTGGCTGCTATTAGAGGAAATGTCACCCCTTGCGAAGCTGATTTAGAGGTAACTGGAGAGATAGGGTTGGAGTTGCAACAACAGTTTGAGCAATATGAAGTGGAGAAGGCTAACCAAAGAGAGAGAGAAGCAAAAATATGGAAGAAGAGGTAGCTTGCAGAATTGATGAGATCTGTGCCTCATTTTGAATTTGAAGGCTTCTCATCTATACCTTCTACCAATCTCAAGGACCCCTTTCAGTTTGTTCCTCCCTCCCAAACAAATTTGTCCAAAAAGAAGAGTAACATCCAAAGTTATTTCACACCTCTCCCACCTATGATAGTGCTATTGCTTCTCGACCAACTGCAACACAAATTCAGCCCACCATAGATGCATGTAGGAAAAAACAATATAAAGAAGTTGCCCATGAGTACATAGCTAGATGGTGGTATGTACTATGATGCTGATATCCCCTTC
This sequence comes from Pseudotsuga menziesii, assembly GCA_001517045.1. NCBI lineage: Eukaryota > Viridiplantae > Streptophyta > Pinopsida > Pinales > Pinaceae > Pseudotsuga > Pseudotsuga menziesii. The sequence continues at coordinate 547,423 of LPNX010410044.1, read as the reverse complement.
AATGCTGCCTGCTCACCTTATTTTTAACCAATGTAGGATTTTGTTATTGCTACCGGTAAGGGCTTCAAAGGCTCTAGTATGCATGATTTGAGGAGTTCTCTTTTGTAAAAAGAGATCAGATCCATACATGAATACTTGAAGGAGTTCAAAGAGTCATGGGTCATAACATGATGTACTATCATGTCAAATGGATGAAGTTTGAACCGATAGAAGGAACTGTACCATAATAGACTTCCTTGTCTCTTGCGCATAGGGAACCATGTTTTTGAAATCATATGATGCATGTGATAAGGTGAAAGATGTAAATATGTTATTTCAACTTTTTGATGAAGTTGTTGAGTTGGTGGGGGCAACTAATGTTGTGCAGGTCATGACAAATAATGCCTCTAATTATGTTCTTGCTGGTAAGATGTTAGAGGAAAAATACACAACTATATTTTGGATCTCGTGTGCAACACATTGCATAGACCTCATGCTTGAGGACATATGCAAACGACATTGGATCAAGAACACTGTGGAGCATGCCAAAGGCATCACAAAATACAACTACAACTACTCATTGGTATTGAGCTTAATGAGGAAACACACACAAGGCAGGGAACTTGTTAGGCTTGCCATTACTAGATTTGCAACTCACTTCCTCACGTTACAATCTCCCATTGCTCAAAGACAACTTGGAACAAATTTTTTTCAAGTGATGAATGGAATTCAAGTAAGTGGGCCTGCAGAACAGATGCAAAAGACACCAAGAAGAAATTTTTGGAAAGCACATTTTGGAAAAAAACAACATGAGTATTGAAAATTACCAAGCCACTTGTTAAGGTGCTGCGCTTGGTGGATGGGGAAAGATTGGCCATGGGCTACATTTATGAGGCTATGGATCATGAAAATGAGCAAATAAGGGAAACATATAAGGATAGAGTGGCCGAATATGGGCCTATTTGGGATATCATCGATAGGAGATGGAACAGTCAACTCCATCACCCTACACATGTAGCTGGGTATTTCCTGAATCCAAGGTATCATTATAAAGCTCATTTTGGATAAGATCAATCCGTGGAGGTCAAAGATGGATTGTATGAGTGCCTTGGGCGCATGGTCCCAAATGAGATGGTGTAGTTGGCGACACACCATCAGATTACCGCTTTCACTAGAGCCACAGGTACCTTTGGCAAACTTGTGGCTAAGGCTGCAAGAGATGTGGACCAACTAGGTAAATGCTTCCATTGTTTTATTAAATTCAATCGTTTAATTTTAAAAATTTAAAAACTTCATTTTTAGTCAAATTCACAATCTAATTCGTTGATTTAACTGTCTTTGCACTTGTAGCATCATGGTGGGAGTCATTTGGTAGCTAACGTCTTCAATTGCAAAAGTTTGGAATTCAAATCCTTAGTCCACCATATAGCTCTTTTGGGTGTGAGCACAATTGGTTTGACTTTGAGCGGATTCACACGAAGAAGAGAAACTGCTTAGAGCAAAAATGGTTAAATGATTTAGTCTTCGTGTAGTACAACCTCCGTTTAAGGTGCAACCAATTGATGAACAAAAGAACTGACACAGATCCCATTGAGTTGGATGATATTGATCCAACCTCAGATTGGGTAATGGAGAGTCAAGCGCCCGAGTTTGATCCTGATTTTGGTATTGATGTGGATGAGGTCGACAATGTCAATTTGCAAGCAAATCCACTATTACTAGTACCACCATCAGTTCATGCATGTGTAGATCCATAATTTTTTTTCTATCATTGAATAATATATGAGTGTTTCAATATTACTATATTGATAATTTGATATAACTATTGATATAACATTCTTTCATTCCATACATGGTAGGCACTAGTCTAGAGGGACACCGAGAGATGTGTGCACTTCTACATCCTGATGCAGCTCGTGCTTCTATGCATTCAACTAGTACTCCAACTAGTGCTGCTTTTATTGCAACATTTGTAGACAACCTTGAGTGGTTTGAGCCCGAGCCAGATGTCGTTGCCTATGTCATTGCTAGTCTGAGTTCTAGTTCTAGGAGTGGTGATGAGCTTGATGATTGATCATGTTGATCAATGATGTAGTGGCATCATAGCATTTTGTTTTTTGGACTCTATCACACTAGTGACTGTACATGCCATTTAGGCCTCTTTGATTATGTGTTTTCATGTTGTTCCAATCTTCCAGATATGTATTATGTATTGCACACTATGCTTTGTGCCATTTTGATACGTTCACCCTTATATGGTATATACATGAGCAAACTTTGTATATTTAGTCTCTAATGCTTTGAATTCATGGATTAGAATCTTTAATTTTTTTTTTAAATTTAAATATTTTATGTGTTTTTTAGTAAACCGAGTCATTAAAATCAAACAGTCAAGTTATTGCCGACTCATTGCTGATTTCGAGTCTGAGTTGACTGTCGATTGATTTCGTGTTTGAATTTTAAAACATTGGGTAAAATGAGTTGTGCTGAGTTGGGTATTACAAACCTTACACGCACAATCACCTCTACAAGGTAAACTATGAGTGTGGTCATGTGTTGTAATGGACCCATCCCAAGAAGCATTGGACACCAACCCAAGGCCCAAAAGGCCCAATAATATGAGGGGCTTCTGCCCATCAAGAGGCAGTCAACAATGCCACTAAGCCAACACTTCTTGAAATGAAAACCAAGAGGACCTACCATGACTTGATCAGGGGTATTTAGGCCTGTTACACTGCATTTGTACCCAACGCACCTTCGAATGTGCCTCAGGGAGAGAGAGCCATTTTTTTTTCGACCAGGAGGGGTGTTACTGAGCAATGGTGGTCATGGTTGGGCCCTTTGGTCCTTTTTGTAGGAGTACTATGGCTTAATGGCATTGCTGACTGCTTTTTGTTGGGGTTTTTAACCTAGGGTTGGTGTCCAAGGCTACTAGGGGTTGATCATTTGGGTCACATGGCCCCATAACTTATTTGCTTGCCCAGGTGGCCTTTGCTTCAGCTGCGAGACACTTGTCTCCCTTCACAGCCACTTAGGACACCCTTTTGGCCCTTTTGCACACTGGTGCCTTCTCTTTCTGGTCTTATTTCCTCAGAGGAAGCTATCCTCCATGCTAGGCCTTCTTGTTGCTTTGAGGCGGGCGTTGAGGTATTTTACAACATTCTTGAGGTTAGATGGGGTATAACGCCCTCCCTCTAGCTCACTCCAGCCTTTCGTTTGGAGTGATTTGCTTATTTTAGCAAATTTTGGCACCTAGGGGAAAAATACCCCAAGTAGCTTACCTTAAGCCTACATTATGGCTATTTATTATTATTATTTTGTTTTAATTTTAAGTTGACATTTTATAATTTCAAATTGACATTTTAAAGGCATATCGACCTGGATATTTTTGTAAAAAGTGAGTGTGAGATCGTATAAATAAATCTCCTCACTTCATTTTTAAAACAAGTCTCATGGGATAAAAACACTACGCATTTGTTCTACCCTACTAAGGCTCTTTGAAGTGAGGTGCCTCTTCTTGAGGAAGGTCTTTTTTTGGGTTTGATGATGAGTTCTTGAAGTATCTTGGTTTTGGCTCTTTCTCTAAAGGTAGGTGATGTTATGATTTGTTGGTAAAACACATGCACAAGGAGGTATCCATGCTTTTTCTTGATGTCTCTTTGTTATTGATTGATGAATGATTATGCTGATGGACTGAATGGTAGCCATTAGGGCTGTATTTGTCTTGGCAAACTCTTCATCACTCCTTAGTCACCTTAGTGTAGAAGCACGCCATTTTCTAGGAGTTTTTCTAGGGTTGAACCTTTGAACTTTAGGGTTAGTCTTAAACCTAGGCCAACCTTCTCTAGAGGTAGGTTAATTACTCCTAGATGCCGTAGGTTAGGTTAGCGTTTTGCTAGGGTTAGTTCTGTTTGTCTTCACCTCTTTTCCTTTTTCAATACCTAGTCTAGGGTTAGTTTTAGGTCTACATTCTACGTCTAAAAAGCCTTAAAAATTATAAATTTCATAAAATCAAATTTTTGGCCAATTTAGGGCCTCTTAGAATTTTCTACTCCTAATATTCCGTGCCCTAAAAATTTCCGTCCCCTAAAATTTCGGGCCCTAACATTCTGTGCACCCAAATTTTGGGCCCTCCCTAAAAACTCGGCCCTGAATTTCGGGATCTGAGATTTTCGGTCCCTAAATTCTCGGAGGTCCTAAAATCTCGGCCTAAAATTTCGGTTGCCCCTCTCTTCTCCTTCCTAGCTACCCCTTTCATCACCCACCTTTAGGGCTGCCCTTACAGTGGAAACCCTCCCTATTTATTTCCTTCAACCCCTGTACACAAGGGAACAACAATAGTTAATGGGGTTAGTATATGCTGATATAAATTGTTAGTTTAGATTAAATCTGAAAGTGGACTGTTTTGCATCTTTTACCTTCACATATACAGTCTGCAACTAACACACAATTACATTGCAGCTAAACATACATGAAACTTTCAGATTTGTGTTAATTGGTATTTAATGCTATTGCAAGTACAAAGTTGGATTAAATAAACGTATATGTACTCAATGATTGAATGACTACTGGTGTCATTAATGCTGATTCATAACTAACACTATAGTGCTTAGAATTTCTTCAATGGTTGGGTTATGCATACTGTTGCTTGCACTAAGATCGTAAGGAATACTAGCTTTAATGACTGATACTACTCTTACTGCTGTACATGTGCACTTCTAACTGTTTGGTACTTGTATTTTTGCTAAGACCCGCATATCACTCTTGTTATTAGCATATTGGAACTAAATAACGACGTAATTGGCTTATCGTGCTTACATTACTCATATCCTCTTCTCAACTCCATTAGGAACTGGTCACTAACCTTACATACATACGATATATATTTGGTGTCTAAGTGTGTTTTGCAGAATTACATAGGGCTCTCCCCTAGGAAGTTTTGACTTCCGAAGAAGTTGGGAGACATGGCTAAAGGTGACATTGGCCACTTCCTCCATATATGCTTGCCGGTGGCTTGGGCTGCCATTTCATCTGGTAACATTTTGGCGCCGTTGTCAGGGAACATTTTGAAATTTAAAGCAGTTCATCTAGAGTCATTCACTCCCCTCGCGAAACGACATTTGTTGGTAAGTTTGAGGTAATTCTCTATTTATCGCATATATTTGTGGACTAAACTTGCAAGATTATCTCGTGAATCCACCAAGAACTCAGTCATCATCAGCCTTGGTACGCCCTTGTTTTATTTAGTACTTTGGTGAGATTTGTTTAGCTAACCTCGCAGGTCTCCCCTAACGACTCCAGCTGAAGAAAAACAAAAGAAGTGCTCTATAAAGACAAGGAAGCCTGACGATATGGCATCCAATTACAAATTAAGGATGGATATATTGGATTTTTCGTGCATTCTGGGTTATCCACACCAGTATGCCATTGGTAATGATCGGAAAGCAATTTTTCCATTATTCCAACAGTATAAGCATCATGCAGCTACACATGTTTGGGCATTCTTGCAATTTCTCCAAACCAACAATATTGTACATGAAGACCTCAAAATGAAGTTCTTGTTATTCCTCTATCTCTTCATTTAGAGGAAAACTTGACCGTTAGGAATTGGTATGAAGGATTTCGTCGTAATTTTTTTTTTTCACTCAGGCAGTTGATCGATGCATTCAGTATGGATTGGGATTATGATATCGAAGAACATGAAAGAAAGGCTATGATCGACCGTATGTAGGAAGAAACACTAGGAAACAATTAGACACAAGATGGTTCTAGCGAAGGGATCAAAGATGATATTCCTTTTGAATTTGAAGATCCTGACAATCCAACCGTTGCAGAAATGAAAGTATATTTCGTTCCACTTGACCTATCAAAGTTCTCAGGTTACTCAGATGGACTACCACATGAACTATGGAAGCCTTTAAGTGATCAAAAGGAGGATTATGTTTAGGACTTGGTTGCCAAGTTTTTGTTGTTATTTCCAGAGGAAGTTGAGTTGGAAGAAGGCGTGTACATGAGGTTGTTTGCTCTTCACCTAGAAGGAAAGGCCCGTGTTTGGTTCATGAAGTTGCCAAAATCTAAGATATCTTCTCTTCCACAATTGATTGAATTATTCTGTAGACGTTGGTGCCCTGGGAAACAACATAGATGGATACCTCATGTTGAGTATGCAAGGAACTTATTTAGTAAAGAGATCCACAATGAAAATTAAATTGAAGAAGCTAATGACCTCTCAAGCACAATAGATGAAGCTCATCATGCAAACACATATGATTGTGGTCCTACATATGAAGATCCAGAAGTCTTGGTTGAAGAAGTTGAAGAGCAAAAGGAAATGGTGAGTTCTCCTTTCCAACACAACTATTCCTTATGACATCTCAGATCTCTTGGAACACAATGACATAAATTTTGCGAACGATGACTATTGGACATTTATGGGTCCACCTCTTTATGATTTTTTGAGACCGGGTAGCATTGTTTCCAGACGTTGCTATGACAAAGAACAACTTGATGAAGTTAATCAGATTGAGCCAGAATTTGACACGATCTGGGATGAAGTGTTCTCAATCACCTCAAGCAGGGATATTGAAGACATGATTTATGAAGACTCTATTGAACGAGATACTATTATTCCTTCTCCTTTTGATGCTAACGATGAAGAATGGCTCGATCCTTTTGCCACTATAATTGAAGAAGAACCACCACTAGACGTTATAGATGGTTTCCATATGCAGATTGTTTATTATGATGAACAGTTTGAAGCCCAAATTTCTGGTGGTACCTCCATGATTTTTCGTACTTATCTAGCATCAAGGAAGCATGTTATACAAATGATTCTTTTGCAGATATCCAACCTATTGTGAGCCCAGATTATCAGTCTCAGTTATGTTCCTCAAGAAAAGTTGAAGAAGTTGTTTAACCTGCTCTATCCTATATCGGTAAGTCCTTAATGATGCATTTCAAAAAGACCGAGGTAGGTAGGTGGACAAGTATGATTTTTATTCCTCAGTTTTATAGTATTTATTGTTTATTGTTTCATTTGAAGCCCGAAGGTATGAATTATATAGCCGATAATTTCAAAATTTCAAGGATCATTTGGAATACTAACATGATTATGGCAAAGACAAGCAATATGCGGGTATATCCAAAGAAATGCTTAAGTAAATACAGGGACAGGTTGCGGCTGACAAATGAAGATTTGCGAGGTCTTGCTTTACGAATAGCCTCTCAAGTTCAATATTTGTGGACAAGTTTTAGGCAATTTTTTTTCTTATAAAACATGTATGATGGAGGTGCCCCATACATAAGCCCAATAAAAGCATGGATCAACAAAGCTTGTCAAAGCAATGCTTCTTCGTGGCACCATTTTCAAGTCTTCCAAGTTCTTAAGGAGGTTCGGTTTCCTGTCCTCACCCAGATAAAGATTCTGGTACACACTCAACATATCATCGATGAGGTACCATCATGGATTGCGTCTAAAACTAAGGTAAGAGGCACCTTCTCTTGAGGAAGGTATTTTTCTGGGTTTGATGTTGAGTTCTTGAAGTATCTTGGTTTTGACTCTCTCTAATGGTGGTGCTATGATTTGTTGGTAAAACGCATGCACAAGGAGGTATCCATGCTTTTTCTTGATGTCTCTTTGTCATTGTTTGATGAATGATTATGCTAATGGACTGAATGGTAGCCATTATGGTTGTATTTGTCTTGGCAAACCCTTCGTCACTCCTTAGTCACCTTAGTGTAGATACACATCCTTTTCTAGGAGTTCTTCTAGGGTTGAACCTTTGAACTTTAGGGATAGTTTTAAACCTAGGTCAACCTTCTCTAGAGGTAGGTTAATTACTCCTAGACGCCCTAGGTTGGGTTAGGGTTTTGCTAGCGTTAGTTCTCCTTGTCTTCACCTCTTTTCTTTCTTCAATACTTAGTCTAGGGTTAGTTCTAGCCTCTAGGTTAGTTATAGGTCTGCATTTTTCATCTAAAAAAAGCCTTAAAATTTATGACTTTCATAAAAAAATCAAAATTTTGGCCAATTTAGGGCCTCTCGGAATTTCTGGCTCTAGAAATTTTGTGGCCTAAAATTTCGGCTCTCCCTAAAAATTTGGACCTAAAATTCCGGGATTCAAGATTTTCGGGCCCTAAATTCTCGGGTGTCCTAAAATCTCGGCTTGAAATTTCGGCTGCCCCTCTCCTCTCCTTCCTAGCTACCCCTTTCACTACCCATAGGGCTACCCTTACGGTAGTAGCCCTCCCTATTTCTTTCCTTCAACCCTTGTACACAAGGGAACAATAATAGTTAATGGGGTTAGTATATGCTGATATAAACTACTAGTTTAGATTAAATCTGAAAGCGGGTTGTTTTGCATCTTTTACCTTCAGACATACAGTCTGCAACTAACACAATTACATTATCGCTAAACATACATGAAATTTTCAGATTTGTGTTAACTGGTAATTAATGTTATTGCAAGTATAATGTTGAATTAAATAAACGTATATGTACTCAATGATTGAATGGCTACTGCTGTCATTAATGCTGATTCATAACTAACACTATACTGCTTGGACTTTCTTCAATGGTTGGGTTATACATACTGCTTTTTGCACTAAGATTGTAAGTGATACTAGCTTCAATGACTAATATTACTTTTACTGCTGTACATGTGCACCTCTAACTGCTTGGTACTTGTATTTTGCTAGTATCCGCATATCACTTTTGTTACTTGCATATTGGAACTAAATAGCTACTTAATTGGCTTATTGTGCTTACATTACTCATATCCTCTTTGAAAGTCTTCCAAGAACCCCAACCCGGTTTCAAGCCTTTTTGGCTTCTTAGCATAGTTTAATGCCCAAGCCCTTCTATGCACAAATTTTAAACAAAATTTGACTGAAACTGAAACACATGAAGTTCCTTTTTCCAAAATTAAACAATTCAGAATTTTTAATTTCTACCAAAATCTCAAACTCGGAAATTTTCAGACAACCAAACACACATGAAAACAACACAGTTGTTTTTTACCAATGGTCCAGGATAAAACCCCCAAGGGAAACCCTGTTTCTGAGAGAGAGATTTATTATTTCTTTAGTAAAATACATAAATCAAACAGCAATACTTATCGAATTTTCTTCTTGAAAACCGAACCCTTTACCACTGAAATTTTCCTCGATTTTTGTGCCAAATTCAACTTGGAAAACGTGCCCAAATGATGCTGTATGGACATAATTAATTTTTTGTACTTTGCCTCGTAAAACGTGCCCATACTGTACTACCTCGAAATCCGTGCCAATCCATATTGTACGGTTTTTTCTGAAAATTTGTGCAGACCGTACTGTACGACCACCTCGAGAAATGTGCAGACCATACTGCTTTACGGAAACCTCGAAAAACGTGCAGTCTGTACACTACAGAAACCTTGATTGCTGTGCAAAAAATTGTCTCGATTTCTGTGCCAAAAACTTTGCTGTACGATCCTCGAAATTTGTGCTCAATCTGCTCTTCCTCTTCCTCGAAATTTGTGCAAAATTCTTCTCAAATTTTGTGCCCAAATTTAGTCTTCAGTTTCTCTCTCCTGCTGGTAAAGAAATCTCTTCAAAACCCTCACCTCTTTTCTTCCTCTCTCCAAAAATCTCTCTTGGAAATGATCATAATGAATGAATGAATGCCTTGCCCCAATCCTTTTTGTTCATGTTAACTTCCTCTTTCAATCTAACGGTCAAGATTAGATTAGATGAATGGTTCACATTAAGTGCTCCATTAAATATTAATTAAATGACATTTAGTGCACCTCATGTCATTTAATAAAGTTAGAACAACCACTTTTAATTTAATCACTCACTTAACTTTATTTAAATATGAACTTAGGAAACCATGACTTGGCCTTTTTAATAAAGTCACTTTAAAAACATAAAGTACCTCTCCATTAAATGCAAATTGACTAGGAATCACAAATTTAAAGTGCCCTTGTCCACCCCAAGGCAAGTCTAGGTGGACAAACACTTTCGAGGTAACTTTTTAACACTCTTCTCCACTCCATTAGGCATTGGTCACTAACCTTACACACATATGAGATATATTTGGTGTCTAAGTGTCTTTTGCAGAATTACATAGGGCTTTCTCCTAGGAGGTTTCGACTTTCAAAGAAGTGGGAGACGTGGCTAAGGTGACAGTGGCCACTTCCTCCATATATGCTTGCCGGTGGCTTGGGCTGCCATTTCATTTGGTACCAAGTCCAAAATCAACACTCTACATAATATAGCCCCCAAAACTTGGCCTTTACAAAAGAAAAAGGAAGGTATATCTGGAAGGAATGCTTCAAGCACTTTGAGGTGTAACGGTGGCGTATCCTTAAATTGGGGATCCCTTGTATCATGTGTGTCAGGCCCACAACATAACAACACTCTTGTCTCGGGACGTTGAAAATGCGGTGATTGATAGTGTGCACCCATGCCTTACATGTGAAGCATTTGTTGAAATTTAAGGGTTAGTGATGTTTTAATACAAGCAATAAGCATAAGTGCATGAACATATAAATTCAGATTCAGAATAGTGCCACTAACAAAATTAAATTGTAATAAAGCAAGAACATAATTCTCATCTCTTTCAACTTAACGCTTCATTAGATACTGCGTTAACGTTGGTCCTCAAGAATCATCAAATGCCATGTGCAGTAACAATATGATAAACTAATGTACAATAAAAATCAGCAGTAAAGAATCATGACCAGTATTTGAATCAACCTTACACTCAGATTTGATCTTGTCACCGAAGGGACAAGTTAACTAGGCAAACAATTTTATGTACCTTGAGAGAGAGCCTAAGATGGTTAAGGTAGAAGCATACTGACCCAGACTTCTTAGTTAAGAAGCACAATCATACCTAGTACAGTCATGCTGACAAATGACACATAGTGATACCTTGTATAGTCAAGCTGAAGAAGGACACACAGTTATGCTAGTGAGGATGCAGATGCATAGAGACACACAGTCAGATGTAGTCGCATAGAGACACACAGTCATACCGATACAGTTCACATTTGATAGGCAACCTCACGGTTACGCTGGGAAAGAACCCAACACACACAAAGTAATCTCAGGGTCACACTTAGAATAACAACCTCTTAGTCACGATGAAGGAAAAACACAGTCCATATTAGAAGACAGGTTTATGATCACGGTGGAAGTCAACCAAAGTCAATGCATAAGGTGAAAGTCACGAGATGATATGAATCAGAGTCACACAAGGCAGACCACGCATGGAAAGCTCGCGGAGGAAGCATGCAGACGGTCAAGATTGCAGTGGATAACCACGTGAAGAAATCGGCAAGACCAGACGGGTAGAAGATCGCAGACAATCATCGTGAAGGAACCGACAGAGAAACCTGTGAAGGAACCAACAAATCAAATCGTGAAGGAATCGACAGAGGATAAACCCGTGAGGGAACCGGCAGGAGCAGTCAAGTGAAATCGCAGAGCCAGATAGATAGCAGCGATCACCAGCACGTGAAGTAATCGGCAGGCAGATAGAGATCACTGTAGACAGAGATCACCGCAAAGGAACCCGTGACAGGCCCGTGAAGGTAAACCTGTGAAGACAACCCGTGAAAACAAGCCATGAAGGAAGTCGTGAAAGAATCATGAAGCTAAGCGGTGAAAGAACCAGTCGTGAAAACAAGCCGTGAAAGAAAGCCCGTGAAGGGAAGCCACGGAGCAAAATCCCATGGATTGAAAACGTATAATATCTTTCCTTATATAGGTTATATGGTAGGTGAAAGATAACAATTAGATTTTCTTAGGATAGGTTAAAGTGGCCCATAGTAAAATAAAGGTCCAAAGTTGTTTTAGTAAAACCATAAAAATAAAACCTTTACCATAAAGGTTTTATTTAAATAAAATCATAAAGTAATCTTTAATGAATTTATAAAAGAAAAGGTCATAAGGTTCATCAAAAATAAAGTCACCATAATAATGAAAGGTCCAATGGTCCTTTAATCAACCATAAGGTAAAAAATACTTAGGATAAAAGAAAACATAAAGTAGGAGTCATCATAATCAAAGGTGCAAACCAGTAAGAGTGACAGGACCAAGTAAAGGACTAAGTGTCAACCAAAAGGGTTACAACAACCCACATACCCACAGGATAATGTGAACCATAAAAGGTGGACAAACAACTCAACAGGACCAGTAAACTTTTCTCTCTCTCAAGGTACATTGTTTTATATAATTTTGTCATCACTGTATAAAGGGGAAGATCCAAATGGATGGTACAATCCTTTTGTCCTTAACACTGCTCCTAAGGGTTAGGTACTAGGGACATCGTCAAGGGGTGGCCAGTCCCTTGAGAAGCAACCTAGCAATAACCGATTAGGAGAGGGGACATCATTATCTTCCATTCTTAATGAATGGCTTTCAGCCTTAGGCCAAGTTTCAGTGTTACACTGAAACAGGTTGATCAATCCCTGGACCTTGACCGGGTCCTCCATTCTCTCGCAGAATGGTTCTCAGTACTAAGCCGAGTTTCAGTCTCACACTGAAAATTGATCAACTACCTGCAGGACCTACTTGGACATCGTGTCCCTGGTTACAGACCAGAATATATCTCTGCCTCTACCTGCAGGCTCTACTTGGACATCGTGTCCCTGGTCCCAAACCAGAATACCCTAGAGGCATATAGGGGCCCTAACCACATGCTAGGGGATTTGCCATGGCATCAACCTGCTTGGTCCTAGACCAAGAACCCCAGGAGACTACTGGGGGCCCTAGAGTACCTTCTAGGGTCTTACTCTGCCCTAGTTAACGGACTAGGGTACCATCCTCTCTGAGAATGGGTCTCGTAGCTGCATAAACTTTAACAGCATTTACAAGCCTTCCTGCCATTAACCATGGTAACTATTGAAGAGTTTCCTTTGTGATCCTAGGCATAATACATGTTTTGGTCTTTCGAAGACTCTTGGTATCGATCTTGTCTTAAAAGTCTCCTAATCACCTTCGTCATCTTTCCAATCCAAAAATCGGCCTTGGTTTTTTTGGTTGAGATAACAGTGCTTATCAATACTACATATATGGAAAAGGTTGAATTGGTTTAGCTTCTTCAAGTTCTTGTTTCTTTTGTCAAATCTACCATTGTCATTGAGTTGCTTTCCCTCATTGCCTTGATTTGCATCATGTCACTTGATTTCATTAATCTTTTTTTGGACCCAATATTCCTTTCGTTCTTCTGTCTTATGCATTTGGTTTCATGCATCTTCCATTTCTATGGCCATTTGAGGGGTTCTCTATATGATTTTTGTTTTTTATGTTGGACTTGTGATTGGAGATTAGGCTAGAGCCTTGAGATGAAGCAGTCTAGCGTTTGGGTTTAGGTATATTATATTTCAATCGGCAAAAAAGCTCCTCCAATTGCACCATCTCTCCTTGCAATTGCTTGGTACCTCTCAACTTTGTAAAGGTAGAATTCTTGTTATTCAGACATTTGTATTGCTTCCTTGAATGGTTAATCATGCCATACTAGGTTTGAAAGGCTAGTTGATCTTCAACTCTCCGGTACCATTTGAGCGTGATGCCTCTCATGGTGCCTTTGAATATAATCAACTCGACAAGCAAGAAAGGGAAAACTCGGCTTCTAATTGAGTATTTAAGAGAAGAGACCCGGGAGCATGAGGGACTTTCTTTGAAATGAGGCATAGGTAGGTAGGTATAAAGTATTGAAAATTCAAATTTTCAGATCTGATAATTACTTACTAATGATATCTTTATGTCACTGTTATCATTGAATAATTAGACATTGAAAATCTCAACTGTAAATGCATCGGAAACAATAGAATCATAGAAAGATAGCCATGCACATCAGACACAATAATTTTATCTTCGGAAACCCAACCTTGGGAGAAAACCCAACAACTTCTCTTAACAGTCCAATATTACAAGTACATCACTATCATGAAGAAAACTCTAGCACATAAAGAGTGTGCCCTTCATGAAGAAATCCACAACTTATATACAAGACTTTGACAAACTTTTTTATTTGAACTTTATCTACAAACTTAGTTGAGAGAAGTACGACTATCTCTATAAGGTTTTAGTCGACTACCATTTACTAAACCGTCTAGGAATGTGCCATTTAACTTTTGCAACTGAACTGCACCCCCATCTGTAATACAATTGACAATATATGGTCCCAACTAGTGTGTTTGAAGCTTACCAAGATGCTTAAAGAACTTACTGTTGTAAAGAAGGACAAAGTCGCCATGCTGGAATTGCTTGAACTTAATATGTCGATCATGCCAAGCCTTGTGTCGCTCCTTCTCAACTCGTTGGTGGTAGCCTGCAAGGAACTGATCTTCTTCCAACTGTAATAGCTATGACAATCTCTCTTCAAATGCACCAACATTTGTCATCGCAGTAATTGCAGCTATTCTTAAGCTAGGTACAATATATTCCATAGGCATGACAACCTCTTGTCCATAAACCGGTCTAAATGGAGTCTGTCCTGTGAGCTTTTTACATGTTGTTCGATAAGCCCATAATACCATAGGTATTTTGTGATCCTAGTTGTCACAATTCACATTGCAAACCTTAGTAAGTGCATGCTCCAAAATCTTATTAAAAGCTTCAACGGTTCCATTTTTGTGCGGGTGATATGGTGTTGTCTTCTTGTACTGGTTCTGAAATTCTTCAATCATTTTCTCAATCATTTTATTAACAAAATGTGTATCCTGGTCGCTTACTAGGACTCTTGGGCAGCCAAACCTAGTCACCAGATTATCGAATAAAAACCTGGTAGCAGTCGCTGCAGTACAGTCTTTTACTGGTGCTACCTCATCCCATCTGGTTAAATAATTTGACGCGGTAATTATATGTCGGGCATCCGTCCGTCTTCCTGGTGGGTTAATAGGACCCACAAAATTGACAACCCACTTATCAAACGCTTGCAAAGTTACCTACGGTACCAATGGCATTTCATCCCGTCGGGATGGTTTCCCTGTGCGTTGGTCGATGTCACAACTGTGACAATAGTCAAGCACATCTGAATTGAGTGTAGGCCACTACAACCTTGCCCGTAAAATCTTTTGTGTTGTTGCTTTTCCTGCATATTGCCCCCCTACCACTCGGGTATGAGGTTCAGCTAACACCTTCGGTTGCACAAGTTCCAAGACACAACGACATACTATCTCATCTGGCCCCATCTTATATATAAGCTGGAAGTCTACAAATTTCATGACCAACTTTTTCCTTTGCGCTGTATTAAATCCTTCCGGTGCTTCCCATAGTCAAGAAATGTGCAATGTCTTCATAGTAATCATTAACCTTTTTTACTGCAAATAACTGTGCGTCGAGAAGATTATCATCTAAATTAGTGGGTTCTTCCCCTGTTTCTATCCTTGAGAGATGGTCAGTACCCGCATTCAATCTTACTGGCTTTACAACAATTTCAAAGTTGAATTCTTGGAAGAGAAGGAGCCATTGACAGATCCCCCCCCCCAACACTAGCTTATTGACCATATATTTTAATGCAAAATGATTTGTAAACATTTTAAACTGACCACCCAATAAATAATGTGGGAACTTCTAGAGTGCATATACCATATCAAGCCCCTCTCGCTCTGTCGTTGCATAATTTATCTCAGTTGACAACTTTCTACTAGCAAATGTAATGGGGTGATCGATAGATCCCTCACCTTGTTGTGCAAGTACTGCTCCTAACATGAGAGACGATGGATCGACATGCACATGACATTCTTTCTACCAGTAAGGGAATCCCAGAATAGGTGTTGAAACCATTTTTTCTTTGAGCACATCAAGATTCTTTTGACATTCCTCATTCCACTGGAATTTTACTTCTTTCTTCAACAATTTCTCCATTGGAGCTGTAATCTCAGCATGACCTCTAATAAACTTCCAGTAATAACCAGTATGACCCAATGTAGTCCTCATTGTTTAACTGTAGAAGGTGGAGGTAGGTCGACAATGATAGCGATTGTTGCAGGATCCATCAACATCCCTTCTTTGCATACGACATGACTCAACAAAATACCAAAAGGGGCACAAAAAATGCACTTCTTCAAATTTAAAGAAATTTGAAATTGTTTGCAATGTTCGAGCATCAGCTGAAGACTCTCAATATGGCCCTTAATTAACCCATATAATGTCCAATCATCAAAGTAGACTTCTAGGAATTTATGAATAAAATCTTTGAAAGCGGCTACCACTATCCTAGAAAAAATAGGAGCATTCTTAAGTCCAAATGGCATTACTGTATGCTAGAAACAACCCCATTCTGTCGCGAGGGTAGTCTTATGTTGGTCTCCTTTTGCGTTCTTAATTTGATGATACTTGGAAAACCCTCCAGTTAAAGAATATACCTCTTATCCCCTACACTCTCCAGGACCTCATCTGTAATAGGTGTAGGAAAAGGATCGTGCAAGCAAGCATCATTCAACTTCCGCAGTTCGACACAAATATGGATTTCACCAGTTTTCTTATTCTGAACAACCATTGGGTTGATCCATTCTGATTCTTCAACAGGTTCAATAATTCCCGCATCCAACATCTCGTCGAGCTCTGCCTTATCCTTTTCTTTGTACCTTATATTCAATCTATATGGTCGTTGTTTGACGACCTTTGCACCGGGTCTAAGTGGAATCTTCATTTCACCCAGATCCCCAACAATTCCCTTCATCTTAGAAAACTTTGTGGGGAATAGGTCTTGAAATTCATGCAATAAGTCGGTGATTTTTTGGACAGTCTCGTCGTCCTAGTAATCCCCAAATTTTGCAAACTTTGGAAACCAATATTTACCTTCTTTGTTTTAAGTGGCTTCGAGAACTTGCCAGATGACAAACTTGGTCTCTTCAATGCCCAACTAGCTTCATATTCGGGAATGTGAATGTCTCGTGGATCATCATCCTCAGGTTCCCTAGATATGTTGTAACACTCCATCAGATTCTGAACTGTCACATTCCATTGTGGTAGACTTGACATTGGAACAAAAATTTCCTCAAAAATATTGGCTTTAATAACTTGTAGGGTCACATCAATCAACTGACTTTCATTAGCAAAGCTAAAAGTGTACTGGAAACTATTAGCCAATTCATCCCAATCTGCAGTTCCCTGTCGCAGTTCGATCGACGTATACCGATTTCTTGGTATTGTGTCTAGGGTATAGATGAACAAATGTACCCATTCTTGCTTGGGCACCGACCTCCATGTCGCACAACAAGTAACAATATGGTCAATAGGGCTCGTAAATCAACTGTACTTGTTGCCAACATAAAGAATATTCTCGCCAAACCTGATTTCTAACAACCTTCGACACTGAGGCCATTATGAGATGGATTGTTTATGAGCAACCCACCATCTTGCTGGTAAAGATTTCAGGGCCACATCAAGAGCTAGCAATCGTTGTGGTTCCAGTACCTTAACTTTGAATTCGACAAGAAAAGTGTCCAAATTAGGAAATCCCTCATAAGTGGGCAGATCACATACCTCGGTACCCGCTCATTGTAACGATTACATGATTCTCACACATTTCCTCATCGACACTTTATGCAATCGGTTCTGCCAATTTTCCAAGGCTTACCTTGAATCTGATGAACATGAACTAACACTTCGCCAACTCAATTTACCATCAGCTATAGGATTTATATAATCATCCAGTGGAGATGAGATGTTATAAATATTATCCAAATACCCTTCATGGTACTCACCTCTTACTGGTTCAACATAGCGCTAGCCTTCCAATGGGTCGATTGGAGCAACTACTCACTCCTTTGAGTCTTCAAATGACAAGATCCTCTTTTTTAAAATCAATTATAGTTTGGCTCTCAATGACCCAGTTGATCCCTAGGAGTGCTGGATAAGGATTCGTATTGTCAACAATTTCTATTACTACAAAGTCTGCATGGGTTCGGAGCCCTTCCTCCTCAACAGGAACTTGTGGTAATCAACCAATAGGCATAACCTTCAACTGGTTAGCCAACCTCGGTTGAATAGGCGACCACACTAATATGGGCTTCCTCATGCTTTCCCATGATTGTTTTGTCAAAATGTTGACATCTGATCTCAAGTCAAGAATGATAAAATCCATATCATAATCTCCTGTTTGAGCATTCATATGCAGCTCTCTGCTAGTTTTCCTTCTTTTATGGATTTGATTGACATGCTTCTCCTGGTGAAGATCTTCTTCAGGTTCTTCTATTAGAGGTGATAGCTTCGCCAAGGCATCTTCATTCTTAACAAGAGCTAAACAACTTTTAAAGAAAATTTTCAGAATAGTTAGCCTTCCTGTCGATTTCTCTGGCCTCGTTCGGTCTGAACTCGGTGGCATGTCAAAGACTGGACCTTCGGCGAATACCGGAAGATATTGGAGGAACAGTAGAATTCGAGGCACGGTTCCTATCTACAAACTCATTTCGTGTTTAAAGGAAGACCCCTTTTTATTTTTGGACATCAAATGGTACTTTTTTTGTATTGCAGGTTGTATTCGAATGTTTTTCCAGGGTTCTCCTTTATCATCTCCGATCGTAGCTCCTCCCTTTATCAAGAAAACAATAGTCGGTGGTTTGTCTTGAGGCTTAGTTGAAATCTTCTGAACATTTTGATTTGTATTCGGAAGCTGGTTCTTATTCCCATTGGCCTTTGCTAGCCATTTTGCAATAAGCTGTGGACATTCCTCAATTGTAAGTTCCAGTACCTTACAATACAAGCATGTCGATGTTGGATTTGTACAATCTCTAGCGTAGTGTCCTAGTTGTCTACACTTATAGTAGATGACCTGACCTTTTCCTCAGCCTAATCCTCCTCCTCTACCTTGACCTCTAAAGGCATTGCAATCCCTGGGTTGAGGGAACCGTGCATGTGATCTCGCAGCTTGCATTTGCTTGTCATTCTTCAGTAAATATGTATCCACTTTTTTTTCCCGAAATAACTGATATGCCCTGCAATCCTTCTCATCATGGCCCATAGATCGAAAAAACTTACAATAAAGACTAGCGAGTGTACTCACTATCTTCTGAGCGATGTCCTCTTGTTGGATAGATTCTGCACCATGGCATCCCTTGTGTACTTAATGGATTTGGAGCACTAGAAGCAAGGTAATCCAGAAAGGCTAAGCACGAATCTTTATAATGGCCTTCTGTTTTACATCTCGTGCACTAGATTTCTTCACGAATCTCCTTCCCCTTCTTAATATCTTGGATCTGCAATGAAAGGTTATCCAATTGCGATTGGAGTTTGCACCATTCCTACACCAATTTCCCCGATTGGTGATGCTTCTAATTTCATTGCAAGCTTTAAAGCTTCTGTTTGTGATACTATCTTTTACTGCTTTAAGGGAACACAGATATGGGGTAATGGTGCAGCGATAAACCACTCCTTTTGTTGAACATCAGACATTTGAAAACTTACCATAGCCACCAGGGTCTTGAATCTTTGGTCAAAATCCCACACAGATTCGCTCGGCAATTGCTTAATCTCGTTCAACTTTGTAATGCACTGCAATTCATATTTTTGCTACTTAAATTCATTTATTATCCCAACTCGGATCTGATCCAATGACTTCTGAGGAATTCCCGTAGGAACCAAAAAGAACTTCATATACCAATCAAATGCATGAAGGTCGTGACCATTTGGGCTCTTTTTACTGCCTCATCCTGGACCCGTCGCACAGTCCAAACAACTTCCCACAAAAACCAGTGTTGCTCAGGGTCTTCCAACCCATTTCCATTAAATATAGGTAACTTCATGTTGTCCCCAGCCATTCTATGCCTTTGGGGTATTGATGAACCCGAATTAGATGGACTACTAGCGGGAACATTTTGATCACTATTTTGACTATTACTATTACTCTGATTCAACAAGAAACTCTTTGATACACTTTTAGGTCTTACCATTGCCGTCGGGGATGTACGCGGAGTCGTAGTTATGTCGTAGCCTCGAGTCTGGTACAAATCCGACACCTCTTCCTCTTCTTCTGAAATAAGTTGTACTCTTCCTTCTCGTCGAGTTGTAGCACCAACTTGTAGTCCTCTCTTTTGGTTGCACTACAACTCTCTCTCCTTCTCGTAGTCCTCCTCTTATTTGTCTAGAATCTTTTACCACTCTTTAGGCGGCCACCCTTTTCATTAGTCTCGCTATCGGCTTGGAACATCTCAACTCATTCTACCCATATTTTTCAAACCTTCTTCTCGTCACTACCCATGCCCTCCATGCACAATGATTCACTCGTTAGACTCCATCTACAAAATTCCTTTTTCACATGCTAGCATTTTGATCCACAATTTTAAGGACTTTAGTGTAACACCTCGGTTTCGACCCTGTTTGCATTAAAAAGGTATTTGATGTAAATATTGTATTTAATCGTGGTGTGGAGCTAAAGGCAAAAGCCCCACCATCGATTTAACGTTATATATTTCGGCGATTAAAAATTGTTACTNTTTGGACATCATGTAAATATGCAATTTAATTAAAATACCCACAACCAGCTATGTCAATGCAACATTAAAGAGATGGGGGCATGGTTTCCTAAGGATAAGGGGGGGGATATTCAAACCTTTGAGCCAGTGGGGAAAAGCCAAATGTCAAAGGAAAAACCCATCAAACTGTCAACCACTCGTTTTGTCTTCTTGTGCCAATCATTTATTTCTGCCAGAAATTGGTTGAGGTAGTTATTGCATGGGAATGGGAAGAGTATGGACAAATTCAAATTGGGCAAAACACCCATTTTGGTAAAACGTGTTTTGACTTCATGGGCAAGTAAAACCCAAAAACGTATGCCCATTCTCCCATGCATCCATGTTTTTCTCTTCCTCACGTTTTTGGAGATCCTGTGCATTCTCCATTCACGTTTTTGCAGTGTTCCTCATTTTTCTCATGGCTGGGAAGTGGTTTTGTTAATGTACAATGGTTGGGATTTCTCCTGTGCGTTTTTATGTTGTTTCCACATTCCCACGGTTGCGAATTTCGTGTTTTCAGTGTTGCACAGCTAACGGGGGAACATATCCATGAATTTAGGGACCGAAGGAGTCGTTTTTGCCCACATGAAGCCATAGAACGTTTTTGAAACGAATTGCTCATGCTGGGTCGTTTTTCCCCAATTGCTATTTTCGTTTTTGGCTCTCATGACGTTTTTCATCAATCTCAGAACTTGTATTTTGCTGTGTATGCATCCTTTGTTTTGGTCTGAACCGGTTTGGAGTGGAATTGAGGAAGAATTAACTTGATAAACCTAGTGTGAAAAGGAACCTCACATACAGATCAAGAGGGGTTGGTTTTTCTTCTTTGCACACCCTAAATAGCACTGGAATGGAAGGCATAGCCTGAGGGACTGTGTAGCAGAGAAGGGGATGCTTCCTTGTGTTGGGTGTGTAGGTGATGGGAAATCCAAGCTAGATCTTGTGTAGGTGTCCATAGCTCTGTGGTTGAGCTCACTAGCTTAGCAACCATTCCACCTCTTTAGCAGCCTGATAAACCCAAATGTAGTTTTGGCTTGGCTGGATTTTGATATGTCTTTGGCTGTGTGTGAGCCTGCTAGTGTTCCCTTATTCCTTGTGGGAATCATTCCCAGCTCGGGGGTGGCAGTGCTGCTGAGAGATTGATGAGCACATTGGCCTATGGTTGGGTGGAATGTTGCAACGACATAGCTGGTTGCGGGACAAGCTTCTTCTTAAGATAAGTATATCTTGTGTTTAATCTCAACAACTGTATTTGTTCAGATGAACTATATGAACATGTTGAATGCTTGAATGGATGAATTGCTTTCGCTGTATAGTTGCAATTGTCATGCATCTGTGTATGTTTTATTTCAATGCATTTTTATTATTATCAATGTTCATGGGGCTAGTTTCCCCGCTTAAATGATAGCACCAGCGCCTTGGTTGCGTCCTCTCGGGCGGGAGGGGACATGACATTTAGGTATCTACCTTTGGGTTCTTGAAAAAATTATTTTTCAGCTTCACTATATGATTTAATAGTATCCACAACGATCTCAGTAATATACCTTTCTAAAATGTTGTCGACCCAAAAGTCGACAACCCTCGATATGGTGTTATTAACACACTCCAGTCGTTGGACCAATTGAGGCATCCAACCCCTAGGTTCACCTCCTTGAAAATTTTTCTTCGAAAGTGCTAGTCTTGCTAACCATTCATATAATATAATAGGGAATTCACTAAAGAAAATATCATGCAGATCCGAATAAACATACCTTGCTAACCATTCTCCTAGAGTCAATCGCGACCCCTTGCTTTCTTCTTGAGCAAATTCTCGAGCCTTCTGATCTACCCAATCTTGAATCTCAGGCTTCATTGGGTGTGTAAATATGTCCCCTTCACGTTGATTCTGGTCTCGGCAACAGAACCATTTGTTGGCTCAATTTTGACCAAACCAACCAAAACCCAAGGTATCGGCTCGATGGGGTTTAACCTCGTCAGCAACACCTGCGAAGCAAGTGAGGTCTCACCCGAGATACCTATGGGAGCTGTAGGAAATAGGTTTCTGCAATAAAGAAGGGGATCTTCTCTTGCTAGACATTGACATAAAGGACAACGACAGAACAACTACCATGATAGCATATTACAGTCCATTCACAACCTTAAACATATTCATAGAACCAACTGGAGCGGTGTCGATTCATTTACTTATTTGAAAATTAACACATTATCACAGATCGCAGCAATACACAAAACAATATACACATTTATCATGCACCATTCGACACAAGAGATTTAACGTGGAAACCCAAGATGGGAAAAACCACAAAAGTGCTCGTTACTTAGCAAGAGTCGTAGTTCGAGTGCTTGGGTCTGCTCACACAGCTTGCAGACATTTATCCACAATCCCCATTACATTGAACCCACACACATAGCTTGCAGATTGACAGAATACTCACAACCCTTATTCTTCTTCAACATGACAGTACAAAATCATTCTATCGATATTACAGACTTGTTTTTACAGAAACTATTCTTTCAACTAACCCCCAAAAGCCCAACCCATTACATTTTTATAGGCTCTATTGGCTGGTTTCACATCCCGCGCCCACTACCTCAAAAGTGGACAAGCCTTCTAACTAACTCATCGACTTTTCTATCCGACTCCATCAAAATAATTACTTGTCCCCCAAATTTTGCCCAAAATTTCGGAGCTGACCGTTTCAACACTTGTTCCGCCGCAGCTCCGTTCACACTTCGACCAAGTTCCAAAAATTAGAGACCAAAATTAATCAAAACCTACCTACGGCCAACAGTGCATGAGCTTTTTGCTGTTCTTGCATCGTATTCATGTATGGGTAGACGTGTCTCGTGCACTTTGCAAAGGATTTTCTCAAAAGTAATTTGTGTTATATGTACAGCTAGGGTTTGGCAAGGAACTTGCTGCACATGTTCATTTCCCCAAGGTCTTCAGCAGTATATCTTGCTTTATAATTATATTTTCTTTGAGTCCAATTTGGTCTTTTCACTTGCATCCAAAAATATTGAGAAAACAAAAGCAGTCAATCTAACTTTTGGGTCACACCAATATACATCTCCGGATCCCAATTCATTCTGCTGTAGATTTCAACTTTTGAATTCATTCTTGCTTCACTCATGGTTGGATCCTTGGGACTGTGGCCTGGCCTTAATCTTTACCTTTCTAGGCTTGTTGGAGCTGTTTTTGTGTTACCCTTTTATGATCAGTGGTTTTATCTTTTCTTCACCATTGATGCTGCAGAATTGTTGATCAGACCTTTGCCTTGTCTTAGAAAGGACATTATTAGTCTTGATTTTATCTCATAGAGAGTGAAATACAAGTCAACTACAGTGAGGGATTTATTTGCTGCCCCATATGAGTTTAAGTCTCTTAGTTTGCCCCCCTCTTCTCTGCACAGGGATAGCAGTTTGGAATTTTTTTTAAAGATTCCCTAGCAGATGCAACATCTCTATTTGGTGTTCGAATCTCCAAGTTCTCAGAAGACAACAAATAATTCAAGAACATCTGTTGAGAATAAGAATTTACACTACCTGACATAGCGACATTCTTCATAATTGATTGGTTGATAAATTATTTTTTAAGGCAACGAGTATATGTGCATTCAAATAGCCATGCTATCTTCATTCTTCATCAACCTATAGCTATCCATAATGCTACAAAACAGCATAGGATCAACTTCACTCTGTTTACTTTCTAATTGACCATTCAAATAGCCATGCCATCTTCATTCTTCATCAACCTATAGCTATCCATAATGCTACAAAACAGCATAGGATCAACTTCACTCTGTTTACTTTCTCATTGACCGTGTTCACTTTGGGTTCCTCGAGTGGCATCCAGTTTTAACTTGTCATTTTAATGTGATCCTCCTTTGCTTCTTTTTCTTTTAGTTTGGACTCTACAAGTTTTCTACCATCAACTCAAGTCCTAACTCTTCCTATTTACGTGGTTCTGCACAAATCCTGCTTAGCAGGATGGTGTATTTTAACATCTTTGTGGAAGTTGTGTTAACTACATGTTTCATATGTGTGCCATATAAGTTGTAGTGGCGAATTGTACACTACTGTTTAGTTGTTATTATATTTTCAACCTCCTTTTGGTGGCTTCCGTTGCTGCAGATTCACTTGTAATATTTTGGAATATTTTTGTAATATTTACTTATGTTGCTTTTATAATAAGTTTTTGTAGTTTTTACTTGCATTCACTTTGCCCCTTTCTTCAATCTGCTTGTTAGTAATTCGTTTTGCATACTGTATATGAATTGTCTAGTTTTTTGGAAGTATCTGGTAAGTTTGAGGCATCACTTCAGTTTTTCATATGGTATCAACGTTGCTATGACTAACCATATGTTTACAGTGCCTTGTATATGTATTGGTCTCTTCTAAGGATAACATTATGGTTTAATCATTTGATTCTACACGCAGGATGATGGAGCACGGCCTATTGTCACCTGAAAAGGCAAAGAAGGCATATGAGAGAAAACAAAGAAAGCAGCAGCAACAGAAGACTGGAACACCAGTCAAATCTCAATTCTCAGAAAAGCAACGTTCTTTTAATGGTGATTCCAAGGGTTTTATAAAATCTAGTAATAAGAGGAGTCTTGCTTATGATGATGACGGCGACTTTGTTTCCAAGGCCAAAAAACTAAAGGTCTGATAGAGTAATTTCTTCCAAGTATTTTGATGCATGCTTAGGCCTAATTGACAGGCATTTGGTCTAATGGCCCCCCTCTCCATCATGCATAGAATAAGTTTTATTTGGAAAATCAGTCTCTGAAATTTAAGAAACTGAACAGGCCTGCTGGTTCTAATTATTTGCAGGGAATAAAGACTTCAAAACTGCGTAGTTGATAATTTCCTGAATAATTATTATCTGTAATAATATTTTCAGTGCCATAAAGAGCATCCTGAAAAGATATGATTCCTGGATTACAGATCTGTTTAACGAGTGCTCATCTTTGGCAAGAATTGTAGAGATTATTATTTATGATCTGTGGAATTAACAAGCAAAATAAGGATTTGAAGCCTGTCTGTAATATATATTGAGTAGCTAATTTATTTCATACAAGTTACAACTGAGATATATGCCAAGCCACAATGCTTGTTATGTACCTTTGATGCTCAAGTGAACTTTCTTTATTTGGGTTTCATCTTGGAAGTGTTCTTTTGCTCTTTTATGCCCTAGAATAACACATAAGGTACCGTCTGTGGGGATTTACCTGCCATTCAATCCAGTCTGTGCCAGCATTATTATTCTGTTATCAATTCCAGGGGATTTAATTGAGGTGCTAAACAGCATAAGAACCTGTGTCCTTGATGGATATATTGCTTGCAACTGATCACAGTTATGGAACTTTAGTGAGTGTCATGAAGGGAATGTACTCCATTTCTCATGCATAATGACAAGATGCAATTTAGGCACATTGCCAAAGGAATTAATTTAAAAGTCTTGTACCATCTATTACCATCTAATTGTTGCACTTCTACAAGTTGTCTAAGCAGATGTAGTTTTCAATGAGAATTCCAAATCTCTAATGGGGTTGGTAAGCTCAGATTTTGTTTGATCTAGTTGTTCCAATTCAGAAGTGAGACCCTAATTCCACACCCTAGCTTATGAAATTTTAAGAGGCATGTGGTTTACAACACCCAAAAGTTTTGGTCAGGTTAGATATTGTATTAGTTTTTTGATGAAAATATATTGTACATGTAGTAGACGACTTTAAGACAACACCAGAAAAAGGATTGTATGGAATGAGTAGGTCTGTTTTATCAATGTGTTATATAGTTTCTCATCATTGAACTCTATGTTGCATGGGTGTGTCTAGGTACGAGCATGGATACAATGACGATGAAAACAATTTCAAACATGGGTATTGCTTCCAAATGGATAACTATATAATTTGTCTTCTTTTTTTGTACTTCCTGGGTTAAAGAATCAGTGCTGTGGACTTGTTGATGTCATTTTCAGGATCAATCCTAAAATCCGTTATGCAAGAGCAAAATAAAAAATTCGTCCCAAAATATACTTCTTTGGGGTTGGAAAATGCATCATTGACATAGTGGATGGCCCTAGGGTGTAGGACGTTTATAGTTTTGAAATGAGCTATCATACACTAAAAACAAAGTGTATATGAGAAAGTTATGGCCTTTGGAAGTTGATCTATGCTTTGATTATCATAGTGACAAGTAGATGCCACTTCATTTCTCATTACTCACAAATGTAGAGCTAGTTCTATGTGGACTTTCAAGAAGATTCTAGGGGTCCAAAACCCTAACCCTAACTGGTATTTGGGGAATAAAAAAAGCCTGACCCTAACAACTATCAGGACATGTAAAAACTGAGTTGCAAGGGAAGAAATGGGTTATGTTCCAATTGAATTGATTTATTGTTCCATAACTGAGCGAAGAAAAGGAGTAGCATATCAAAGTAGAGGAAAGGGAATTAGACAATCTTGTAGTAGCCTATTCAGGGCACAATGTCCATTTACTCCATAGCGAGGGATTATTTTCTTCGTGTTTTTCACTACAAATTTGAGAATAAAAGAGCACGTCATAATCCTTATTTCTTGATGGAATTTCTGCCCTCACATGTTTCTCTAGTGTACATCTTGTGTTCATTGTGTTAATAGTGTCAACTTTTAATAAATGTAGTTTTGTTCTTGTTCTCTTGGTTATTTTTCATATTGAAGGGGCACCCTTCTAATATTGAAAGCTAACTCATAAGTGATAACTACGAAATTTAATATAATCTTTAGTGAATTTGCAATAAAATATTCTTATATACAGTAATGAGCTTTCTTAGGGAATATCCACAACAATTTCAGATTATATTGTTATCATAGCGGTTTTCTTTTGAGTTTCAGTGGAATACTTGCTTTTTCCAAATAATAGGATAAGGCTAGGAAAGTAGCCTCAAACCTTAGCTATGGTAGATGAGTGATCCATAAATAGTGTGTATATAACCTACTTGTGTCACTTGCATGTAAGCTTAACACAACTCAAGCAACCTTCTTCAATTGGGAATCATTGCCAGCTTCAACACAACTCCTATTGACCTAGTTTCTATATACCACAAAACGAAGAGAAAGAAGGCTTCATTAAATAGTAGACTCATAGAACATGGAACATATTATACTCGGCACAATCCGGCTTTGATACAACTCTAGTGACTATTTAACAAAACAAGTTAAGAGTACACTATTCTCCACATGGGTTTTCCCATTCGCTTCACTTCATTAAATAATAAATAACACAAGTTGCAGAATTCATGGGAGCGAATGTAGCCTCATTGCAATTCTGTATACATCGTTTCAATATCTAATAGATCAATAAAAATTGTTTATCATTCTCGATGCAACGTGGCTCGATGTCGAGGGAAGATTCCTTGTTCATTTTCGCTAGGGGTCAATACATTGAGGAAATCAATGAAGCAAATGACCAATGATTTCAAAGCACCGATGAGGAATTTGTTCAGTCAATTTGTAGTGGGAGAGTCAATATGCTGGGTAAATCAGTGAGGGTCAAATTGGTTTCCAAATAAGCGATGGAAGAGTCAATACATCGAGTCCAAAACTTTGAGCAAATCAATCATAGTCCAAAACGTTGAGGGGAAATTTGTGTAGGTAATTTCAATAAGGAAAGAGGTTGTGTGTGGTTTGCAAAGGTGGTAGAAGATACAATTTACTAGAAAGGAAACTCCTTGAATAATTGCAATAGTCCCATAATGGCAACCAGTTGCCATTAATCTTAGAGACTAATTGGCCATTCAATGGATGGGATTAACTAGCTGTTTATGCTTCCATGAAACAATTAAAACCTTTATGTGCAACAATAACGCCCGATAGTTACAACTTTATTTCCTATTGTTTGTAGGTATCCATTATTGACCCTAAGGGGCTCTCACACCACACAATAAATAAATATTCTAACAAAACAATCATCTCACACCATACAGTAATGAAATCAATGCAACAAACAATTATCTCAGACAAAATAACATTAGTCATGAAGACAATGTTACCCTGGAAATCCAATTGGGAAAACCAACATTCAAAAGTTTCAACCTATTAATCAACAATGCACAGGTTACAAACTTTCTGGTTCATCCTTAAGCTTCAAATGGAAATCCAGGCAACATTTGCTCCACTCTGAACCAAAGAACCCCTTTCTCATTGTGGAGAATGGATAAGTAAGAGGATGTTCAGTTGAGGGTAGCTGGAAGTTCAGGTTTCCCAAACTCTTCTACTTCCCCAAAGCTCATTGAGCTCCTCGTCTTTTCTTTCATTTATTACATTTGAGGAAGGTGTCAAGTTCTTTTTCTTTCTCTATTATTTATCTAATACACAAGATAATACATGCATTCATGTGACCTCCATTAAAGAGGTAATGAAATAAATATTTTCGTCTTACATTATTACGCGGAGAGGCGCTCTACAACCCAGTATGGGGGAGATCTTGTAACGCTATTTTTATTAACAAATATTTTTATTAATAAAAAATAATTGTTTTAATTATAGGCCAAAATAAATGTCAGCCAGAAAAACAACCTGATATGGGGGAGATGTTGTAATCTTCCTACCTAACAAAACAATTAAAAAGTAAAAAATTAATTATCCGTGAAAAAAATGTGGGTGAGAAAAAAAACACAATATGGGGGAGATGTTATAATGTTCCTACCTAACAAAAAAAAAAAATTGAATTATCCGCAAAAAAATGTTGGCCTTGCACATGGTTTTAAAACCATGTGCAAGGCCTTCTAAATAACCCATGGTTTTATTGTACATGGTTTAGGAGGGCCTTGCAAATGGTTTTAAGACCATGTGAAAGGCCCCCTAAACAACCCATGGTTGTAGGAGGGCCTTGCATATGGTTTTAAAACAATTATGGGGAAATGTTGTAATGTTCGTTTCCAACAAAATAAAAAATAATAATAAATATTATATGTCGGCCATAATAATATTAAATATTAATAATAAAAATATTATATGTGGACCTTAAATAAAAAGATGTGTTGGTTTGAATCAAATCAATGGATATATATAGGATACACTAAAGTTGATAGTTCATTGAGTGCAATACCTAAGAAGAGGTTTGCACCTCGAGAGATTTGATCCCTCTCGATGCTTGATAGAGCCTAGGATTTGGACCTACGTTGGTCATTAACTAATGGAGTGTGTTTTTAATGCAAGGGTAGACTCCTCTAGTAGTGACATGGGTGACATGGGGTCCTTCATGCCGCCGTTATGTCTTCATTCTAGTAGTGACATGAGGCCCTTCATGCCATCAATATGTCTTCCACTTTGTCCTTAATTATGAGCATGACCTTTTGCCAATCTTTAGTTGAGCCAAAGCCAAAGCCATTGTTCTTTGGATCCAAAATCAGATCACACCTCCCCATTGGGAGGTTTTTCGTCCCCAAAAGTTTCCAAGTAGAGATGATGGAACCTTCTTTCAATTTGGTTCCTCTCATACCATTTCATTGTCCTTGGAGTCTGCCCCTTGAGGCCAATTTGCCTTAGTTCCCGTTGTTCTCTATGAGTCACCTACTCCTTACGCTGTAGCACGATGTCCTCTTCCAAATCTGTAAGTACGTGGTTCAAGGTCTTCAACAGTGGGGAGAATTTGTTGATCCCCATCCCCATCCAACATGGATGGCTTGAACAACTACGAGTATTCCATCTTCACCACTGAACTTATTTGTATATATGGAGGGAGTCACAATCTGAAAGCATTCTTGTTCAATTCTTCAATGATGTCAAATGGTTTGTACTTGAGAGGATATCTCTCTGCAATTCAAATAATAAAATTCTGATTTTCTCATAAATTTCCTTCACCTAGTCTAGATTCTCATGAAAAATTGCTAGTTTTTAGTGTTTAGTTGATTAATGAACTTTTGGCCATTGAATTTACTTCGTTTCAGTTTCTGATGTATGTTATAATGTTAATGAACACATCCAATGTCTGAAACTGACAATTTTTATCCTTTAACCATTGTATGGGAAGCTCTAAATACAAGGTGGTTGTGCAGTTCTAAGGTGTCAATATGCTTGTGTGTTATCCAAAAATTGTCAAAATCTTCCTAAATGTACAAATTTGAACCAATTCTGATATATGAAAATAAATATGAGTTCTTTAATCCTTTAGAAGTTGAAATACTTCACCTTTGGTTACCAGGAAGTGCCAACCAATGAATTTAGTTTGCATATGATGGGGTGCCTAGAAGCCTTGAGTAGAATTCAACCTTGTTGATGTTCGAAACATAAATGTTCCCAGTACACTTTGCAAAGGATCTGAAGCTAGAACAATCCTCCCTCCCTTGGTTTTGAACTTGTCCTCTTGAACCTTTTGTTAAGTGACCAGTTAAACCCTCTATTTCCATTGATTGTTTTGAATGTTTGAGAAAATATGAATTAATGTCCAATTAGATCTGATTGGATAATTACAATGGTATTAGAGCATGGTCCTCTAAACTTGCTCGGGTGTTCATTAATGAGTTCTAAAAGAAGCTCATATTTAGGGGTAAAAGTCCAGATGAAGAAGAATTCAATTCGATAGAAGGCAAGATCTAAGGTGAAAGAGACATGCCAAGCATGGATGAAAGAGATGAGTTCATACTTTTTGTCCAAAGTATGTTGGAAATATTACAAGATATATCTCATAATATCTGTAGTATGGACAAGAAACCAGAGTGTTCTTGGCAAAGCAAATAGAAACAAGGATGGAGAAGGGAGCAACATTGGCTCTCAACATGGTGAAAAGACGAGTTCCGGTGGGAATGTAGTTTCAAGTATAGGGCCACACAATTGCCCTGATGAATTCAAGGGTGAAATGAAGAGTTAGTCTCTCCCTACCATGCCCGAGTTTGTGGAGGAACACAAGGAGGAGCATGCATTGCAGAATGAGTCGATTGCTTCAAGGGAAGATCGGTATGTTGAGTATCAAACCTTGAGTGAAGAATGCAAAAGCGATTTACCATTCAAAGATTTTTGTGAAGCTCAACACAAGACAAATCCAAGAGGGATCTTTTGAACGCCTACTCAGAATTTTGAACTAAGGAATGCTTTTGGTAAGATTTCTTTGCAATACTTTGATGACTCATCCAAGTGTACTTCTAGTTATTGGGTTCAAAAGTTAGATACCTATTTCCAGTTGAATCCTATGGCTGAGAGAGATTCCATCAAGATGGCTACTCTACATTTGGATGGTGAAGCAAATGATTTGTGGTTTCATGGCATGAAGACTCTTATCCATGATCAAGTAACAACCTATGAAGAATTCACCAAGAGATTGGTTGAGAGGTTTGATAGGAAGGATCCAAAGATATCCTTCAGGGAGCTTGTGCATGTGAAGCATATTGGAACTCCTGAAGCTTACATCTCTGAGTTCCAAAAGTTCTTTGTAACGGTCACTGGCATATCAAAATCTAGGATGGTCCTTTTGTTCATAGAATGGTTAGCAGAGCCTTTGAAAGGCTTGGTGAAGGCCTACAGACCACCGACTTTGCAAGCTGCCATGAGTAGGACAAGGGATCTGTAATATGTTACTCCAAGGACAAGATTCCCACCAAGACCTTCTATCCCTACTTAGTACAAGAATCAAAGACCTTTGAAGAGTCCCTTTGGAAATTTCAAGAAAGACACATTCTCCAAAGATTGAGACGAATTGAGAAGGAGAAAGTTGTGCTTCTCTTGCTAGGAACCATGGGTTCCAGGACACAAGTGTTCCAAAGATAAGTCACACTATATTGAGGTCTTTTCAAAGAGAGAAGCTGAAGAGGAAGAAGCACTGATTGATGCAAAAGGATCATATGAGACAACATATGAAGAGCCTACTCTAGAGGGTGGAAAAATTGCAGTTTTGATAGGGGTGCCTTGCTTCCACACTTTAAGATTCAAGGGAGTGGTTCAAGGACGAGTCACTGTGTTGGTAGATGGAGGTGCTACCCTTAATTTCTTTGATGCATCATTAGTTTAAAGGAGGAAGTTGGCTAATGAATAATTTGTAGGCTTCACTATGATTATTCCAAGTAATCATTCTATGGATTGCTCTAGATGGATTCCTAAATTGTAAGTAACCATAGGAGATCACACAGTTATCCATAGTTTTTATGTAGTTAATGTGGATGATACTAATTTTGTTTTGGGAGTGCAATGATTGTACTCCATTGGAGAGCATACCATAAACTACAAAGTGCATGAGATGAGATTCCAAGACGTTGATGGAAAAGAGGTTGTGTTGAGAGGTATCAATACCTATCCAAAGCAGGTAGTTTCTACACATAGTATGAGATCCGTTTTGAGACATGGAGATATTGAGTGGGATGTTGAATTCCTAATCACTACTCAAGGCACTACTTTGGATATAACACAGTATCCAAAAGACATAAAGAAGCTACTCCGAAAGCACAAGAAGGTATTTGGGGACCTTCCACACGGAGAGCCGCCAGATCAAGGAGTGGACCATAGAATTGAGTTGGAGATAGGAACATCACCTATAAGATTCCACCCCTATAAGCACCCCAAAATATTCAAAGATGAGATAGAGCGACTATCAAAGCGCTGCTTGACTTGGGTTTTATCAGACCAAGCTCAAGTCCTTTTGCATCATCTGTTGTCCTTGTCAAGAAGAAGGATGGGTCTATGCGCATGTGCATTGACTATAGAGCTCTGAACAAAAAGACCATCAATAACATATATCTTATTCCAAGGATTGATGAATTGATGGATGAACTTCATGGGTCCAAATACTTTTCAAAGATTGACCTTCATTATGGTTACCATCAAATTAGAATGAGGGAGGAGGACATTCAAAAGACAACCTTCCGGTGCCACTACGAACACTTTGAGTTCTTAGTCATTCCTTTTGGCTTGACTAATGCACCAACCACCTTCCAATCATGTATGAACATAGTGTTTGGTAAGCAGCTTTGTAAGTTTTATTTTAGTTTTCTTTGATGATATTCTGATTTACAGTAGGAGTTGGGAAGAATATTTGCATCATTTGGACATTGTGCTAACCATATTGGTTGATCAATATTTTTATTCTAAGTTGTTCAAATGCAAATTTGGAATGACTAATATCTTGTATCTTGTTCATGTAATTGGGAAAGGATTTAAGGTTCATATGGAAAATTATAGGGCTATTCTGGATTGGCCAAGCCTAAGGAATATCACTGAATTGAAAGGTTTTATTGGACTGTGTGCTTATTATCGGAAGTTCGTGAAAATATTCTCCAAATTGTCGGCACCATTGACATATCTCACTAAGAGAGAAACCTTTAATTGGTCAAAAGAAACAGAACAAGCATTTAAAAGGATGAAAGAGGTAATGAGCAGTTGTCTTGTACTTGCATTGCCAGATTTTTCTCAACCATTTGTTCTTGAAAGTGATGCTTTAGGGGAAGGAATTGGGGTTGTTTTAATGCAAAATCAACACCCAATTTATTTTGAGAGTAGGAAGTTACATGCCCATGATAGACTTTACTCAATCTATGATAAAGATATGTTGTCCATAACGCATGCACTGGTTAAGTTCATGCAATATTTAGTGGGGACTAAGTTTGTTATCAAGACCGACCATAACAATCTTAGGCATTTCTTGTCACAAAAGGAGCTTAATGATAGGAAAAATAAGTGGGTGATTAAGGTCCAAGCTTTTGATTTTGATATAGAATATAAGAAGCGAATATTTAATGTAGTTGCAGACGCACTGTGTAGAAAGCCATCCCTTTGGTGACGACAATCTAGGAAGATTGGAAAACATAGGTAGACGTAGAATATTCAAAAATCGGTTTGCATGTGATCTTGATGGGCTGATATATGATGATTCTTATAAGGTTCTTAATGATGTTATCTATCACAATGATAGGATTCTTGGTCCCATAATCAACCTTCAAGAAGAATATTCTAGAAGTAGCTCATGATGTGCCCCTAGCTGGACATCTTGGTTTACTGAAGACCTTTAGAAAGGCAAGAGAAAGGTTTTCTTTGAAGGGCCTAAGGAATGATATGATGGAACATGTGAGGGCATGTGTAGCATGTCAAAAAAACAAAGTGGAGCATACACATCCTGCTGGCCTCTTACAACCACTACCCATTCCAGAGCAAAAGTGGGAAAGTGTGTCAATAGACTTCATCACTAGTCTACCCAAGAGTCAAGGTAAATATTGTATTTTTGTTGTGGTTGATAGGCTAACCAAATTTGCACATTATTTTGCTGTCACTACTACTATTGCAGCCTACCAAGTGGTTGATATCTTTTTCAGAGAAGTGTTCAAACTACATGGTATGCCCAAGTCTATAGTCGGTGATAGGGACATTAAATTCACTAGTAAGGGAATGTGTAGCATGTCAACAAAAAAAAGTGGAGCATACACATCCTGCTGGCCTCTTACAACCACTACCCATTCCAGAGCAAAAATGGGAAAGTGTGTCAATAGACTTCATTACTGGTCTACCCAAGAGTCAAGGTAAATATTGTATTTTTGTTGTGGTTGATAAGCTAACCAAATTTGCACATTTTTGTTGTTGTCACTACTACTATTGCAGCCAAATAAGTGGATGATGTCTTTTCCAGAAAAGTGTTCAAACTACATGGTATTCCCAAGTCTATAGTCAGTGACAGGGACAATAAATTGATTAGTAATTTTTGGCAAGAATTATTCAGATGGTGGGAACAAAATTGGAACTAAGAACAAGCTATCACCCTCAGAATGATGGACAAACTAAGAGGGTGAACCAATGTTGAAGGTTATCTTAGAAATTATATTTCCAAGCAGCAGAAGACATGGTCCACTCGGCTACATTTAGGTGAATTATGTTATAATACTACTCTCCATCTATCCATCGATATGTCACACTTTAAAGCTCTATATGGTTATGATGCCCTCACATTTGTGGATATGATTGTTTCATTAGAATGGTATTAGAGCGGATCTGATATTTGGGGATTGCAGGACACAAAAGGATAAATATTGGCTCCAAGAGAGTCAAGACCTACTCAGAACACCCAAGGAGAATTTGCAGGTTGCACACAATCAAAAAAATATGAATGCAGATAAAAACAAAACTGAGTGAACCTTCCAAGATGGTGACTTAGTTTATATGAGGTTGCAACCCTATAGACAATCTTCATTGAAGGAAAAAGGGGTCGAGAAGTTTCAGGAAAGATTCTATGGCCCATATACGATTTTGAAGAAGATAGGTGAAGTGGCTTATGAGCTAGAATTGATTCCAAAAAGTAGAATACACAATATATTTCCATATGTCATGTCTTAAGAAGGTAGCAGGGAAGAAAATTATAGTCTCAAAGGAGTTTTATCCTCTTGATGATGAAGGTCATTTAGTGTTGGTTTCAGAGACAATCTTACAAACCAAAGAAAGAAGGTTGAAGAGCTAAATTATCGATGAGTACTTGGTACAATGGGAAGGACTTCCCAGTGAGGATGCAACGTGGGAAGGAGAGCATATTTTACACCATAGAAGTCTGAAATTGTTTAGGGACAAGCAATATTGGGAAGGGAGGACTATCGTTTGCCTTCCTTAGATGCCACTTGACCAAGTCCTATCCCATCAAATCCCTATTGGTTGAGGAAATAATAATTAACTAATTGGGTTTGATTTTGTTTAGAACTTAGTTTGTATTGAGTTATAAATTAATTTTATTCCTTTATTTCCTATTAATAATTTAATTTTGGATAATTTAAAGATGAGATGGTTAGGAGGGCGCACTTGGACAAAGAAATACGATTAACACTTTGGAAAGTTGCAAAAAAGGAAGGAAAGTTGGAAGGAGGGCGTGCCAAGGAAAAGTCAGTGCAAAGCAAGCAAGTAGACAAAGCAATGAAAGTATGGATTTTGGGTAGAAAGGAAGAAAAGCAGGAAAATTAAATAAAGCAGGGTAAAAGCATAATAAAATCTTGTAAATCCAAAAAAGAATTGTAAAAGTAGCAAGGCAAGAAAAGAAGGAAAGTAAGGAACAAAACAAAAGCACAAAGCAACCACTTTCCAATCCAACTCATGAGGGCGCATTGGTCAATAATACTTGCTCAAGAAGACTTCTCTTCTATAAAACCAAGCATTAGTGCAGCTATCACATTTTTTTCCAGTTTCAATATTGAATTGAGAGCTCTAAGCTTCTCGGACTTGGGATATGTGCCCCTAGTCACAGTCGAGAGGTGCGCCCTAGTTGATTTTCCAGTGATATGCAAAGTTTGATGGATTTCAAACAATGATATTGATTTTTTGTAGGTATTGAAGCCTATTCCATCCAAGTTTGAGTTTCTTCATAGAGATTGGGAAGTCATCCATTCAAACCTCAAGGATTTCCAATCTTTTTCCACATGCTGATGAGTGATGTATTAATGTATGTTATGTATGAGCTTCTCGTGAGAGGAATTATAGTTTCTAATTGATGTAAATGAAGTGATAATGAACTTATGAAGATATTTCTGCAATCTGAAAAAGAAAATTCCACTTTTCGCATAATTTTCCTTCACATAGTCTAGATTCTCATGAAAAATTGCTAATTTTTAGTGTTTAGTTGATTAATGAACTTCTAGCCATCAAATTTACTTCCTTTTAGTTTCTGATGTATGTTATAATTTTAATGAACACATCCAATGTCTGAAATTGACAATTTGTATCCTTTAACCATTGTTTGGGAAGCTCTGGATAGAAGGTGGTTGTGTAGTCTCAGGGTGTCAATTTGCTTGGATGTTCTAAAAAAATTGTCAAACTCTTCTTAAACCTGCAAATTCGACCCAATATGATCTATATGACAACAAATATAAGTTCTCTAAGAATTTAGAAGTCGAAATCCTTGACCTTTGGTTTTCAAGAAGTGTTAAGCAACATATTTAGTTTGCATATGTCGGGGTGCCCAGGAGCCTTGGAGTAGAATTCAGCCTCGCCGATGTTCAAAACATAAATGGTCCCATTACATTGTGCAAAGGATCTGAAGCTAGCAAAATCCTCCCTCCCTTCTTGGTTTTGAACTTGTCCTCTTGAACCTTTTGTTAAGTGACCAGTTAAACTCTCTATTTCCATTGATTGTTTTGAATGTTTGAGAATTTATGAATTAATGTCCAATCAGATATGATTGGATCATTACAATTGTCCAAAAATTATCCAAGAAATTGCTATCATGGTTAGAGAGAATGGAGCTAAGAAATCCAAAATGCACCCATACGTGACATCTAGTTATCGTCTTCTTGTATGGTATTAATACACATATCATGGCCTCTACGTGACATGGGAAATCCTCCAACAAACTCTATGGAGATGCTCTCCCAAGCCTACTTGGTACTGGTAGTGTCATATACAATCCAAGAATTTGATTGCTTGGCTTGCTGGTGCTACACAAGACACAACCCCTAACAAACTTTGTTACTTGCTATTGCATCTTTGGCTAGTATATGTACCTTTGCAAAATTTCCATTATCTTTGTTACTCCAAAATGTCCAGCAATCTTGGAAGTGTGAGCTTCCCTCGTTAGTGGAATTCTTCTCCCCATAGGAATGCACAACTTGTCCATATTGTATAACAATCCTTCTTGGAGGTGGAATTCATTTCCTTAGGTGGACATGACTCCTTTCTCCCTTAGCTACTTGTAGACACCTCCAAAATATTCATCTTCTTTGTAATCCTTGCTGAGAAGGCCATGTGTGAATGGCTCAAACTTCATGATCACATCTAATGTCGCAATATGTTTTAGTGGTGATTGGTAGAGCATGTTTGCTATAGTTTATTTGTGACTCCTTTCTTATACTCTATCAATAGGTGGAATTGTTTCAACAATCCCAACCATTTGTAATGCCTCACTTGTTGCATCTTGTTCTAACTTTGTTGGTAATGTAGGGGTTGATTGATGTGGATGATGGTCTCTTTCCCAAGGGTATAGTGCTTCCATTTCCTTACTGCTTGTACAATTGCTAAGAGTTCTTTATTGTATGTGGGGTAATCCAGTACTACTCCATGGTACAAATCCAAATGGTAGCATACTAGTATTTCTCCTTGCATCAACACTACTCCCAATGCATATCTATTAGCATCAGTCTCCAACTCAAATGGTTGTTGCAATTTAGGCATGGATGACACTAGGGCATCACTTATCCTTCTCCTCAAGTCTTCAAATGACCTCTATTGTGGATGTCTCCGATGGAATCTATTCCCTTTGGAAATCATGGAGTGAAAATGTGTTTCAATAGTAGAGCTAGTTAGGGTAGGCCATCAATTGATGGCTGCAATCTTCTTTGGGTATACTCTTAGCTCCCCTCCATTGATTATATGTCCAAAATAAACAAATTGACTCCTTTCCAAACTCACATTTCTTGAGGTTGGTAATCAATTGGTTCTTCCTTGAATTCTTTGATACATGTGTCACATGTAAGAGGTACTCTTTCCAAGTGTCATTGAATATTAGCATGTCATCTAGATATAGTATTACAAAATAATCAATTTTTCATCTTAATCTATATCATATTAATTTATAATACAATTTTAATTTACTCACATATTGCAAGTAGGATACAGGATGGAAAAGTTATCCATGAAGGAAATTAGATATAAATACACAGTAAATAAAACCAATAGGTTAATTTATGTATCTGTATTTGCAGTCATTGGATCAAGAGTGGTGGGGCTTTCCTTGATCCTTCTACCATCATGCCAATTGACATAACTCCTGCATAGCCATTATAGATGTTTGGGGTAGCATCCCTTACTGTTGCATAAAGGGGCATATAACATCATTCATCAATCTCATTAAAGTTGTAGGTGTATTACATAAACCGAAAGGTATCACTAACCATTCATACAAACCTTCCCTTGTTTTGAATGCTATTTTCCACACATCTTCAACTTTGAACCTCACTTGATGATATCCTGACTTGAGGTCCATCTTAGTGAAGAACTTGGCCTTAGTTGCAAATGATCCAACAAGTCATCAATCCTTCGCAAATGATATTTGTTGT
The DNA here is from genome assembly GCA_001517045.1 of Pseudotsuga menziesii. Classification (NCBI taxonomy): domain Eukaryota; kingdom Viridiplantae; phylum Streptophyta; class Pinopsida; order Pinales; family Pinaceae; genus Pseudotsuga; species Pseudotsuga menziesii. Next base: position 508,015 of record LPNX010410044.1, on the reverse strand, counting down.
TGATGGTGATTTTGTTAAGGGCTTGATAGTCAATTCACATTCTCCAACTCTAGTCCTTCTTTGGTATTATGTTGATGGGTAAAGCGCATGATGATGTACTGGGTCAACCCACTGATGCAGTTGTTTCATCATTTTATTTTCTTCAATAATGGAAAATATATATAGTCTAATGTTAGGCAGTGGTGATTCCAACAACCACCAAAGTTCATGCTCTACTTCTTGTTTGGCTGGCAGTTACTGAGACTCCTGGAACATATCCTTGTAGGATTCAATCAACTGTTGTCATTGTTGATGTTCTTTTCCATTGCATCCTCTCAAATATGCATACATATCCACTTTGTTGTCACACAACTTAGCAACATTGATATTGCAAAGACTAATCGAATACAAACCTGGTGGAACCCCAAAACAATACCCATAAGTGTCACACAGGTGAGGTCCTCTCTCCTTAGGTTTCTCATATATGCCAAGTTAGACTCAAACTAACCACGGGAGGTGGCCCCAGTCAAGATTTATAGGGTACTTTCTAGTTAAGACCAACTTTCCCACAATACTCACTTAACTGATTTCTATGAACGTAGGGTGTCTTGGAATTTAACAATGGGATTGAAATGTGGAAACTTGTGGGAAAAGCTAAAGGAGTTTAAAGATTAAAAGTTAAAAATATTCCCCTAAGTGAAATGAGTAACTTGATAGGATGTAAAAATAATAAGCAAGATACTCTTAGGAATGGGTAGTGACACTAAAATTACTAGGCTTAAAGGTAACATGGTTGGATCAAGGGTTTATATGGTGAAGGATTGAAATCGAAAGACATCTAAATCAAATATTGGGCCTAGGAATTTAAGAATATATGTCACTAATTTGATCTTTAAATGTTGATTTTGAAAATTGCCAGCCTGGTTTTAAGTTCACATTTTAATTATTGTTAAGCACAGAGATTAGATTTGAGGGTTATGAGTGTCATGCGTTTCATGAAGGTGTTGGTATGAATTTAAAGCATGTCTCAACAAAATAATAGCTCGTCGGTTTAAAATTGGATTTAGGAATAATATGGCCGCAAGAGACGAATGGTTCGACGTGTGACTATTGAAAAAACTGACCCATGTTGAGATACAAGTTGGAACAATGGCCTTCGAATCTCGAGTACAGAAAGAAGTTGAATCCAACCGAAACTTTGCTGATGGCACTAGCTCTGGGACCTCCCTAGGAAAATAATCAGGTTTTAGATGTTTTTTGTCTATTGTTGGGGCAAGATGTTTGCATATGTCGGAATATATTCATTAGGAATTTAAATCGTATTCTTGTTTACTACTGTGAACACTATGGAGAAGACAAGCTAGTAGAACTAGATATAGCAATCCATCTTCAGAACTGGAATTCCCGATGTACTCTCCCAATGCGCCAACATCTAGGTTTTTTTCTTAATATACAATACTATTCTCCTTTGTTAAAAACAAAACAATGGTAATGACCAGTCAAATTAGAGAGTGTACTATGTGCATATGTGAAATATATAAGTGCAATTAACAATATATTTGAAATTTTATTCATGTCACTAGTTGGATGCCAACCCATCATTCCTATTTCCCACTCCTCATATTCAATGTTGTAGTGTTCGTATACATTTGGACTCATATTCAATGTTGTATTGTTCATATACATTTGGAACGAGTAAATCATTTGGATGCAATGCCCACATCCATTAAAAATAATAAAAAAATAAAAAATATGATAGGGCTAGCTTGGTGGATGGCATGGTGGACAGTCCAATGGCTTGACCAAAATTCCTGGTTTCGGTGTCTATTAAACTAGAGCAATTTTCACTCAGAAATGTTCTATTCTGTAGGTTATGTTCTAGTTCTTACAGACTAACAATGCAAATTATTAACTCAAACTCATCTATCCATCCCTAAAATCGTATCAAAAACATAAAAAGAACAACTTATTTTAATCTGCAACCTAGATTTACCTCGACGTATGATGTAGGGGTTTGATCGACTAATTGAGAAAAATGGATATCGTGAGAAAGGTCATGTTAAAGTATTGTAACTTCAGAAGATATTCTATTGTACTTTTGTTGTATTCTCCTTTGGAGATGTTATTCCTCCATTCATATATGTACTTTATGTATTTAGTCATATGAAAGAATCAATGTAAGCCTTCGGATGTAAGTCAGGTCATTAGAACCCAAGTGTCAATATAATAAACGTTATTTGTGGTGTCCAGTTGGAAAAGTGGGCCCAGTCAGTTAGAAAAGTTGGCCCTATTATGTTAGGATATTTAGACACTTAGGAGTTAGTTAAGATCAACTTGTTATAATATATATGTTAGGAAAAGTGTGTTTCTTTAGTATGCATTTGTAAATATCTAATCCGTCGGTCATGATATGTTCTAGACATAGAGTGATCTGACGATTCATCTTCTCTTAGATCATACCTACCCTTGATCTATGGCTTAACACCCGATTGGTCCATGATATCTATTTAAAGAGCATGGAGGGTCATTGGCTAGTTTATCAATTATGAGAAGCTAATTTGTAACTTTCTTTCGTTTGCATAATAAATTACCTCAAGTACCTATTTGGATGGGGTCATGGAGTCTTTCCCTTTCGAGGGTTTAAACCACGTGAAAACATCAGTGTGTTGATATGTGATATGTTTGTGTGAGTGGCTGCTCTAGGTGTTTGGTCTTTTGGGAGTAGCCTGTGTACCTGAACATGGTATCAGAGCGTTTATGAAGAGCCTCTTCAGTTAATGATCTAGATCTTGAACTAATGTCGCCGAAGCTTTGAAATGGCTTCTGGTTCAGAACTTTTTGTGCAATTCTAGGCTATGGGAGTTGTTCCATTGCATCTGGAGCATCGTTTCCATTGGGAAATAGTTTTTGTTTGATCGAAAATGGTTTCTGTTTGCTCCAGATACACCCATTTCATCAGATCTAAAGGTATAATGTTACAATGACGTTTTGGGAAAGCTAACAAGATCTAACCCCAAAAGTGCGGCAAAGTTTTTTTGCTTCGGTTTGTGGTGTGATTTGCAGGAAAAGAAGCAAGCACGGAGATAAAAACATAAGAGTAAAAAATAAAAATAAAAAACCCTTCCTCTTTCCCTTCTTTTACATACATTTTAATATTAGCTCACTTGGTTCAAAGTTGCTTTATTCCTTAATAGGTATCGAGTTCAAGTCTTGCATGGAATTTCTACTTTTAAGTTACTTTATTGTAAAAGTGCATTTCACTTAAATTATAAAAACAAGTCAGTTAAGTCTTTTACTTTTTGCTGCGATATTTAAAGTAACATCATTGTAAAAGTGAAATTCACTTATTTTACAAAAGTGATTCACTCAAAGCAATTTTCTTGTAAAGTGAGTTTCAAAGGTTCATATTGGGAAGAGGGGGGTTCTTTTTTTTAGTCGGTCAATTCTCTATCTGCCATGTCACTATTGGAGTCATCTTCAACCTTTTCTTTGATCAATCATAACTTCCTCATACGAAGTCAGTTTTCAATGTCATTTTTTTAAACAACCTATTTTTTTGAGCTCTTCGCATCTAGACTATTAGTTTCTGTTTTTTACAGCCATTAATTTATAATATGGCCTCCCCTTTTGATATTCTACTTACCAGTTCCAACTATTTCTCATGGAAATCGCGTATGGAGGATGTTCTAAGAAGTATGGGACTTTTCAGAATTACCTCAGGGAAAGAAACAAAACCCATTGATGATAATGATAAGAAAATAAAATGAGAAAATAAATGTGATGAAGCTCATGGATTAATTGGGATGTCAATCTCTACTGATTTGCGATTCCACGTAACTGGAATTGAAGAACCTGATAAACCTTGGGAAAATTTGGAAGTTGTGTTTAGAAAACACAATGAAATTCAAGGCCATCAACTAAAAAATGAGAGTTGATTTATTTAAATCCAAGTGATAATTCCTGCAATCAATATTATTGATCTAAGTACAAAACTCTTAGACTTTTATGTGCAAAATGAAATATTAAGAGGGAAGACAAGCAATGCATTTATCATATTCTTTCCAAACTTGGACCTGCATATTTTGTTTTTGTATCTACATTTTACTCCATGAAAGAATCCTTGAATCCAACTAGCTATATAGAGCCTAGTCTTGAATCCTTTTGTGATTCCTTGATCAAAGAACAAGATAAGCTCATACATCTTGGAATGATTAGCAATATTGATACATCTAGGAAAACCTTATTGGCCCAACAGAAAGAAAAGTCCAAGCCTCCCAAGAAACAAATTTTTCACAATAATAAGCCAAACAAGGGTCCCAAACCCTCTTAGTCAGCTCCTTCTTTAAAAAATGACAAAGGATCCAAGCCAAAAGGAAACAAGATTGAGTGTCATTGTAACTATTGCGAGAAATATAATCATGATGAATTTAAGTGTTTCAAGAAGATGGCAGCCTTGGAAGCAACAATGAAGAAGCACCACATCAGCCTAGATTCGTCTTCTGAATCTACCTCTCATGGACATGCACTTTGTGCTTTTGGTTATTCTTATACTGCATATTCTTCTTCTAACTCAAATGAATGACTCATTGATTATGGACCATCTTATCATTTGTCTAAGGATCAAGCCATCTTTTCTATTATGCATGAATGTAACACCAAACAAATATTTATTGGTGATGATAGATCTCTAAGTGTTGTAGGATCTGGAACAGTTCCAGTAGATAATGGTAATTTTAGTGATGTACTATGTGTTCCAATAATTTCCTGCAATTTGTTGTTAGCACTATCAAATTAGTCATTATAGTGAAGGTAAAACTGTAACGTTTACATTTCACCAAGTTGTAATCAAAGGATTTTAAATATCCTCAACATGTCCTAGCTACCAGAATCGTTGATGATATTACCAGGTTGTACAAATTTAACAACTTTGGGTCATCACCTTTTCCTTCAATTTTTGTTGCTCATAATGATAACTTGAGCAAACTTTGGCATGAGCGATTTGGTCTCTTAAATTATCGCTAATTGCAACAACTTTGTAAAGGCAATATGGTGACAGGTCTTCCCATGGTATCTTGTAGGGATGGTGTTTGTTTTGATTGTGTACTCGGAAAACATCATCGAGAAAATTTTGACAAATGTACCTCTTGGCACGCCTCAGTTCCCTTGGAGCTGGCGCATAGTGACTCGGGTGGTCCTCTTCCATCTGCTTCCTTTTCTGGTTTCAAATATTTCTTAACTTTCATTGGCAATTAATCTAGATGCACTTGGTTTTATTTCCTAAAACTTAAGAGCGAAGTATTTAACATGTTCTTGGCCTACAAAGCCCTTGTTGAAAAAAAATCCAGTCATCAAATTATTAAGTTGAGATATGACAATGGGGGAGGATATGTTAACAAAAATCTTACTACTTTCTATACTGAACAAGAAATCTAACAACAACACACTGTTCCATATACACCACAACAAAATAGTGTAGCTGGACGGAAGAACCACACTTCAAAATAAATGGCTAATTGTATGATCCAATCTAAGGGATTAAGTCTTCAATTTTGGGCTGAAGCCATAAATTGTGCAAATTACATAGTTAATCGCACCCCCACTAAATCTTTGCAAGGTATCACACCAGAAGAAGCAAGGAGTAAAATTAAAGCAGATGTAAGTCACTTTCTTGTGTTTGGTAGTGAAGCATGGGATCACATTCCAGATGAAAAATGAAAAGCCTTATAGCGTAAAATTGAAAAGTGCATATTTTTTGGATAAGATGTAAAAGGTTATAGAATTATTCAGCCACATTCTCATGATATAATCATTAGAAGAGATGTTAAATTTGATGAAAATATCTTGGCCTGTGAGCCTAACTCAATGGTTGTGCAATCTTTGGCCTGCTATCCTAATTTGACGATTGTGCCTTATTTTACTTCCAAATTCCTTGACAGATTTCCAACTCCAGTTTCTGATGATGACAGTGAAGATGAAAATCCACCTCCGCCTGCTCATGTTCCTCCAGTTGCACCATCACAATTGCTTCCTCAATGGGTTTGTTCAACATGTGAAGTAGCTGGTAATCTTGTTGGTGATCCTAGAGATCAACATCGAACACGTTCTCAGTTCCAGTGAGCCTCTTCTCTTTTGGCTCAAGTTTCAGAGAATCATGATCCAAATTTTTTTGTAGAAGCTTCAGGAAATCTAGATTGGGATGCAGCTATGGATGAAGAATATCGATCTTTAATGGCGAACGATTCTTGGGATCTTGTACCTCTTCCAAAAGGAAGAAAACTTCTCAGATGTAAATGGGTCTATAGAACTAAGTATGCATCATATGGAAGTGTTTAAAGACATAAGGCAAGGTTAGTTTCCAAAGGTTTTTCCCAAGTTGATGGGATTGACTACAATGAAACCTTTGCTCCTGTCGCAAAAATGAACTACAATGAAACCTTTGCTCTTGTCGCAAAAATGAAATCCATCCGCCTTGTTCTTTCCCTTGCAGCCTTACATAACTGGGAAGTCCATCAAATGGATTTCAAGTATGCATTCTTACATGGTGATTTACAGGAGGAAATTTACATGGAACAATCTCCTGGATGTCTTCAGAATAACTCTAGCCTTGTGTGTCGCCTTAAGAAACCCTTATATGGCCTTAAGCAAGCTCCTAGAGCTTGGTATGACAAAATGGATAGCTTTTTACTTGACACTGGTTTTTCTAGATGCCATTCTGACCCCAATGTCTACACCAAGAAAATAGGAAACCATCTCATCATACTTGTTCTATATGTTGATGATCTTATTCTTACTGGTAGTGACACTAAGCTTTTAACCCATGTGAAATCTAGTCTTAAGAAATTTTTTGAAATGTCAGACTTAGGACATTTGCATTATTTTCTTGGTCTCCAAGTATTACAAACCAAATAAGGAATATTTCTTTCTTAGTCTAAGTATGTTTGTGACCTTCTTCGTCACTTTCACATGGAATATTGTAAGCCAACCCCTTCTCCCTTCCAGTATGGAGTCAAAATTTCTGCCACTTGTACCTGAAGTAGATTCCACCTTGTATCGTCAGCTTGTTGGTAGTCTCTTATACTTGACTCATTCCCGTTCTGACCTTTCTTTTGTCATTGGTCGTGTTTCCCACTATATGCAAACACCTCATGAAAGTCATTGGAAAGAAGAAAAAATAATACTTCGATATTTTTGAGGTACACTTCAGTTCGGGATTCATTACAGTACAGGGGGGCTCCTTTGTTGGTTGATTTCACTGATTTAGATTGGCCCGACAATCCTGATGATCGAAAGTCTGCTACAGGTTATGTTTTTCAGTCTAGGATCTAGACTTGTCACTTGGGCTTGTAAGAAATAACAAGGTCTTGGTCTTTCTTTAGCAGAAGAAGAATATTGAGGTGCAATTAATGCTAGTTAGGAAGCTTTATGGCTTCGACAGATCCTTTTAGAATTTGGATTCGAGCAGCAAAAACCTACTTCACTTTGGTGCGACAATCAAAGTGCCATCAAGCTCGCCAAAGATCTAGTTCAACATCAACGCAACAAACACATTGAGATACATATGCATTTGATAAAAAACCTTGTTCATGATCGCATTCTTGAAGTGCTCTTTTTGCCTACAAATGATCAAGTTGCAGACATCTTCACCAAGTCTCTTACAGAAGCGAAGTTTTCTAAACTTTGATCTATGTTAGGAGTTCAAGAATTTTTCATTAAGGGGGGATAGGATCTAATGCCTCCTTCCTTCTCCTCATAGTGTCACTTTTGTAAATTATTCAATCCTATCCCAAGTTATTCTTAAGGGGGGATGTTAGGAAATTTATACACTTAGGAGTTAGTTAACATCAACTTGTTATAATATATTCATTAGGAAAAGTGTGTTTCTTTAGTATGGATTTGTAAAAATCTAATCCGACGGTCACGATATGTTCTAGACATAGAGTGATCCGACGGTTCATTTTCTCTTAGATCATACCTACCCTTGATCCGTGGCTTAACACCCAATTTGTCCATGATATCTATTTAAAGAGCATGGAGCATCATTGGATAGTTAATTGATTATGAGAAGCTCATTTGTAACTTTCTCTCTTTTGCATAATAAACTGCCTCAAGTAGCTATTTGGTTGGGGTCATGGAGTGTTCCCTTTCGAGGGTTTAAACCACATGAAAAAATTGGTATGTCGATCTATGATCTGTTTATGTGAGTGGCTGCTCTAGGTGTTTGGTATTTTGGGAGTAGCCTGTGTACTCGAACATGTTAGGTTAGAGGTCAAGTCAACTGAAGAATATAAATAGGTGAGGCGCCTCTCTCATTCTCACACATCTTAGACTCAAGTATTGTGCTGGAGAGAGAGGGAGAGAGAAATAGTCTACTATGGAATATTAGCAACTATTCTCGTTGTTGGGGTTTTACACTATACTTGGTCGAATTCTATACTAAGGAAGTTTTGTGGGGTTTTCTCCCTTGTGTTTTCCCTGAGGAAAATATTTGTGCTCTCTTGTGTTGTTGCACTTGTCTTTCTTTAAGTGATCCATTGCTTATGGTTATGATGTTATGATGCTAAATATTTTTAGATATTGTATAACCATTAAAAATATAACATGGTATCAGAGCCACCCTGAAAGAAGTATTTGTGCAACCGAAACACTACCATAGTTACAACTACTGAAGATTAGTGTTTCATGCTTGAAACCCCTAGAAGACGAAAACTAGCCATGTTGGTAATTTCACTATAAATTGATATTGGAGAAGGATCAGGAGCTAAAAATTTGACAGACCGAAGATAAAATCTTAATATACCCTGTGTAAAAGTTTCAGCCTAATATTCACTATAATATAGGATATACGATTCCTCCAACTTAGGGTTCCATCATCTCCCAAAATTCAGCCTTAAATAGGCGACCTAGGGAAAATCGCTATATATCGGGCTAGGAAGGACAAATGAAATTTAGAAAGATGTTGCAGATAGGGAAAAAACTTTAGTTTATGTGGTAAAAGTTTCAGACCCCGAAGGTGAAACAGTGACACTTGGTAGTGCGTACAAGTTCACTATGCTGAACAGTTCTGAAATAAGTCACCATGGTAAAATTTGCATAAGTCCCACTTGGTGAATCCAATTCTTCTCTAACCTATGGGGTTGGAAAGAAGACATACTAGGATACCTCAGGATGAAGTTTCAGACCTTTGGGAGCCAAACATTTATAGCACCAGATCAGTCATTTCTGTAGAAGAAATTAGAGAAAAACTAGGGCTTCCTGTTTCGGGCACTTCCCTCCACCAATCAATTGAAGGAGGACCATAAAATTAGCCATAGGAGGGCACATATATCTATGTAATAATTTTCTAATTTTGTGGACTTTCATCTTTTTACCTAACACTACTGCCGGAGAAAACTAGGGCATCAAATATTTTGCAGTTCTATCCACAGTTTTGGGTAAATAAGTATGTTGCTTAGCTTTCCTTGAGGAGGTACATATTTCTATCCAATCATATCTGAAAGACACCTAATTTTAAAAATGAGGGTTTCTCTATCAAACCTAGTTCCAACAGAAGCATTCTTTTAAAAGATCCTCCAAGCAAGCATCAAGTTGAAGCAATTTCACTGGTAAGTTCCATCCTCTCTATTTCCATTTGAGGTTCTCATTTTATCATGATGACAAACAACACCAAACTTGACGACAAGATTGAAAGAGTCGAGAAATTCTAAGCATGGAATTATAAGAGTACTTATCATACTTGAAGAAGCATGCCATGAATAACTATTTCAAAAAAAAAACTACAAATCCAGACGGAGATGAAGTCGAAGGAAAGAAGGACCTAGTATTTTCGTCTCCATTGGATCTCACATGTATCATCCTTGAAGACTCCCAAGGAGATGTTCGATGCAATGAACAACATGTACGAAGATGACCTTGAGAACTCAAATCAAGGATGTGAAGGTGAAATTTCATAAAACTTTCAATGATTATTTCACAAGAATATCTCATCTCAAGGAGCAATTAGAAGCAGTTGAAGACAATGTCAAAGAAGCAGAAGCATAAATTACAATTTTTGAATGGTCTTCTAAATTCAGTCAAGAGAGTTTTTCTAGTAGGAAGATCACATATGGAGGAGTGCATTATTGATAGATGGAAAAAGAATAAAGATGACAATCAATCCCTAACAAATCATGCCAAGCAGAGAAAGAATAAGAAGGAATAACATTCCCTCCAAGAATAGAAGGACATCTCACAACTCAATAGAGTCAATTATGATGGAAGGATGATATGATCTAGAAGTACCAATCGATAATACATAATGATGTTTGGATACGAGTTCAAGACATGAAGGGAAGTTTTATGAAGTCTTCCAAGTAGATCTATAAGATCAAGTATACTGCAGATCAAAGTATCAAAAGATTCAAAGCAAAGTTCGTGGTTTCTATCAAAAAGAGAGAGTCAACAAGAAACTTCTCTAGGGGCTAGACACACCTCTTCAGTAGTATATATTACACTAGACAGTTGGTATAATCAAATTAGAAGAATAGATTGAGCAACCTATATGGTTTGAGACTCTTTACATAGAACCACCTATGCATAGAAGAATTGATACAAGCTCAGTAGGCACCCATGGGACATGGCATACAATTACATAAGGAGCTTAAGGATAAGATAAAGTGATGTAGATCCAAACCTTTACGACAAGGTTGAAGATAGAATCCCATAAAGAATGAAAAACACATAGATGGATACAAAGAATACTATTAGTAGATGAGGCTACCTATCACTCCAATGTCCTAATATAGATGCAGAGGGAGGATGGTTCTCCACCTCAGAGGGAGTGACCACGATAAATATCAAAGCTCGATAATATTGACATGATTCTTAGGATTAGAGGTATGATGAAATCCAGAGGACATTTTACTTATCCAAGTAAAATATGCAAAGCAAATGGCGTGGAACATAAAGGGTACTACAGAGATATGCTGACTTTATTTGATAGTGCTACGAACAAAAATATCACTCCAACATATTGTAGAAAACATAGTTTTTCTATCAATACAACCAAGGATGAATATTTGCAGTTGAGAAGAAAGCAAGTAAAATATTACTCAAAGTAATGAAAACTATGATCCATAAGAATTATACCGATGAAGATGAATATTATACTCTTATCCATTTCATCATTGGATAATAAGAGATGCACTGGTAGGACACACAGACACAGTCTTATGTGATCTATGGTGTAAGAAGACTTGCTCAGTATTTCCTCATAATCAGACGATGAAGGTGAACACATTGGTAGAGACTCCAGTAATCCAAGAAGACAAAGATCAAGATGGAGTCTACCAAACAAACAAATATAAGTATTTGAAATGTCATTTCCTATTTATCTAGTTGTTCAAGATGTGTACATGGACATGTTTCTAGATCCAGGAAATGTGTTATGAATATTAGAATATTTGTAGTTTAGTACTAATGTGCACGTGATGGGTAAGTGGCTTATGTTGTTTCATTGTTACTTATGAAACCTCCTTGCTGAAATGATGTCTTGGAAAGATGGAAGGTGTCAGAAAAGTTACCATATAAGGGATATAGATGATTGTTGCATTAGTGAAAGTTGATTATATATCTTTATGCATGAGAAGTTGTTATTTTGAATATGTTATGAAATGTTTCTAATCATACAATTGTATTTGACTTGTAGGAAGGATGGTATGCAATCACCTACAAGAGAATAAATGATGAAGTTACAGATGTACGATACAGTTGTGGATGTACAATAGAGTTGCAGATGTACAAGAGAAGAATGATGCAGTTACAGATGCACAAAATAAGAATGATACAAGTTGTAAATGTACGATGCAGTTGCGGATGTACAAGAAGAGAATGTTAAAGAACAAGTTGCATAAGGGAGATATAAATATCAAGCATGTTCCTACAAAGGAAAAAGTGGCAGATGTGTTGACTAAGCCTCTAACTCATGTAAAGTTTGAATACTTCCGAGAAAATCTTGGTGTAGTCTGAAAGGACCTCTCTCAAAAGAGGGAGTGATAGTAGATGGATGATGGATGCAGTGGTGAGTAGCTCAGTCTAGAGGAGGGTAAGTTTGGATAGGCTTGTTTGGCCCGTTAGTAATTCAGATGAGGCATGTTGATCCTAGGGGGATTACTATGTCTGGCTAGGTTTGTCTGGCCTGAAAAGGTTAGTAATCCAGACAAGGCTTGCTTGGTCTCTAGGGAGATTTATCTGTCTAACTAGGATTGTTTGGCTTGAAAGAGTTAGTAAGTTAGACAAAATGCCTAGATGGATCTACCAGAGAACTCACTGTGATGCTAGTCCAAGACGTTGAAGGGGAATATGTGTCCTCAATATTGTTATAGTGTTGATGATTGCCGATTATGGTTGCTGATATGTTTTGATGATTATTGAGATGATTGTCTTAGTATTGTTATACTGATGTTTGCTGAGATGTTTGTTGAAATGTTTGTTTCAATATTGATGATTGTTGAGATGATTGCTTCACTATTGTTATACTGATTATTGCTGAGATGTTTGCTTTAGTATTGTTATACTGATGATTGCTGAGATGTTTGCTTCAGTATTGTTATACTGATGATTGCTGAGATGTTTGCTTCAGTATTGTTATACTGATTGCTGAGATGTGTGCTTCAATATTACTATACTGATGATTGTTGATGATTGATGATTTTTTATTGTTGAAGTTTCAATGTTACTACACTGATGATTGTTGATTGTTGAGATGGTTTCAATATTCCTATACTGATGTAGCAGGATCAATATTTTCATACTGATGTTGTTTGGATGATTGTTGAGATAGTTTTGGTATTCAGATACCAATATGACGTGTTCAATATTTTTCATAGTGATGTTGATGTGGCAGGATCAGTATTTTCATACTTATGTTGATATGGAAAATTCAATATTTCTATACTGATGTTGATGAGGTATTTTCAATATTTCTATACTAATTATGGTGAGGTAATTTAAGTATTTCTATACTGATGTTGCTTCAACATTTGTATTTCCATGCTGATGATGTGGTTATGGTCCCAACACCTTGTGTTGATGATGCTGATATGGTGGTGGTCCCAACACCCTATGCTCATAATGTTAATATGGTTGAAGTCACAACACTTTGTGTTGATGATGATAATGTTGTCTCAACATTTTTATGTTGATGATGATGATGTTGTCTCAACATTTTTATGTTGATGATGATGATATTCCAACATCTCTATGCTGATAATGTAGATGACGATATATCATTTATTGATTATGTTTCTTTAGCACTAACATGCTAATGATGTTGTTGTTGTTTCAGTATTTACATACAGATTATGCAGATGATGATGTTTCAGTATTTACATATTGATGATACATATGATGATGTTTATGCATTTACATACTAATGTTGCAGATGATGTTGCAGTATTCACATACTGATATTGAAGAAGAAGATTCAGTATTCACCTATTGATGTGGCAAAAGAATATTCAATACTCAAACACTGATGTTACAGAAGAAGTTCCAGCAGATGATTCAATATTCACATACTGATGTGGCAGAAGATGTTTCAGTATACACATACTGGTGTTACAGAAGAAGGTCCAGTATTCAAAAGATGATTCAGTACCCACATATTGATGTTGCAGAAGACGATACAATATCTAGAAGATGATCATGTACTCACATAAGAAGATTTAGTATCCACATACTAATGTTGCGGAAGATGATCCAGTACTCATAGATGATTCAATACTAACATACCGAGGTTGCAGAAGATGATCAAGTACTCATATAAGATGATTCGGTATTTACATATTGAGGTTGCAGAAGAAGATCCAGTATGCTCATACTTAGTTTGATGATAAAGATGCATGACGTTGTTCCAAAACTTCCTATGACATATAGAGATTCACTAGTCAGTTGTACAGTTGTGATGATGGTTGTTGTTGATGTAGAATATCTTCCTAGTTAAGAGGGAGTGTTAAAGTACTGTAACTTCGGAAGATATTCTATTGTATTTTTGTTGTATTCTCCTTTGGAGATGTTATTCCTCCATTCGGAGATGTCCTTGATATATTTGGTCATGTGAAAGAATCAATGTAAACCTCTGGATGTAAGTCAGGTCAATAGTACCCACGTGTCAATATAATAAATGTTATTTGTGGTGTCCAATTTGACAAGTGGGCCCAGTCAGTTAGAGAAGTCGGCCCTGTTTGGTTAGAGGTCAAGTCAACTGAAGAATATAAATAGGTGAGGCGCCTCTCTCATTCTCACACATCTTACACTCAAGTATTGCGTTGGAGAGAGAGACAAATATTCTACCGTGGAAGATGAGCAACTATTCTTGTTGCTAGGGTTTTACACTGTACTTTGTCAAATTCTATGCTATAGAAATTTTGCGGGGGTTTCTCCCTTGTGGGTTTCCCGAGGAAAATCTTTGTGTTCTCTTGTGTTGCTGCACTTGTCTTTCTTTCAGTGCTTCGTTTCTTATGTTTATGATGTTATGATGCTAAATGTTTTTAGATCTTGTATAACCATTAAAATCTAACAAGTCAAAACCGTGAGGGGAGGGGTTTCAAGAGAATGGATAGCGTGAGAAAGGGAAAAAACATGAGGGGAGGGGTTTCAACTGACGTGCATGGATTCAACTGATGCAAGTGGTGAGGAAAAACGATGACAAATGGAGACAAATGTATTAAAAATATATATTTAGGGATGAGGACTCACTGAGTTTTGAGTCATTAGCCCTTCTATTTCTTTGCTTGGATATGCTATGTGTTTCTAGCTCAGACTGAGAACCATATGGGTTTCTATGCTCGACCTTCCACTCCCATACATGACCGCAATAACCCCAGTATGCAGAGATCAACTGGATGGGTCTCTTTTCTCACGGAAAAAAAATGACTTTATCTCACGGGATGTACATGACCGCAATAATCAAAGGTTGCAGAGATCGACTGGCTGCATCTCTTTACTCACGAGCTGGAAGAGTTTAGACAAAAAAATGACTTTGGCAAGTTCAAATGAAAAAATGATTTAGCTCATGGGATGGTTTGGATAATGGTGAGAATACATCCTTTGGTTTGGATGTGGGTTATAATTAGTTATAGGGGTTAATATTTATGGTAATTCATAGGATGTATGCCTTATGGGTTACAAAGGTTAGGGAATATAATCGATAGGATGAGAGTTTATGAGGGTCAAATGATATAGAGGTTAAGGTTTAGTTAGACAAGGGGGTAATGATTAAGGTGTATAGAACCAAGGGCTTATAGGTGTTAGTGGCAGTAAGAATTTTGGTTTATAAGGATTAGTGATTATACAAGTTAGGGAGTAGTTGCTAGAGGTTATAGGGGATAGGAATTTCAAGATTAATATTGATATGTGTGAGACTGTTTGAAGGTTATAAGGAATAGGTGTTATATTGGTGAGTATTTATGGAAGGGTGATAAGGTTATGGATTAAAGTGGTTGAAATTTAGGGGCAAGGGTTATAAAGGTTATGTTTGTATGTTATAAATAATAGGGGTTGTTTGTAGGTCCTGACAATTGACGTTTTTGAGGCAGTGTGTAAAAACGAACCTCTGAAAAATCCATTACCTTGAACATGGTCAAGGGAGGAAAACCTTAAGGTGTTTTATTTATAGTGATGATGATGATGATGATAACAATGAAGATGATGATGACGATGATGACAACAATGAAGAAGAAGATGATAATGATGATGAGGACAATAATGACGATGATGCTAATGATGACGGGGTGCATCCATGGAGGTGGGTAACAATTTTTGGCAATGGATTTTCGGCGAATTGCAAAAAGCGCACCCTCGATCGAGGTTTTAATACCTTGATCGAGGGTTTAAAAAGCGCTCGATTGAGGTTCCTTTAAACCCTCGATCGAGCTCTCGTTAAACCCTCGATTGAGCTCTCGTTAAACCCTCGATCGAGGTTGTGTTACCTCGATTGAGGGTTTACCAAGAGCTCGATCGAGGGTTTAGCTAACCCTCGATTGAGGTAGTGACCTCGATCGAGCTACAGACCTCGATCGAGCTACTTGTTTTTAAAAAATTATAAAAAGGTTTGTGTGCACCCGCGACCATAATCCATTTCTCCACAAAATCTCTCGATTGAGCACATACCTCGACCGAGCAGCCGCGTCCTTGAACATATCGCCCTTGCAGCCATGCCCCCAGAGACCTCGACGGACCGACCACGCAAGCCACGCCCCCTTTCACCAGAATGTCGAAAGAGAGAGGTAACCCTCAATGCTTGTTTTTTGAAATAGAAATGGAATTTTAAAATTTTAATTAAGTTTTAAAATGTTAGGTTAAAAGTGAAAAAATCATTATTATAGATGTTTTTAGGTTTTTATTTTTTGCCTAGTATGTTTGCAATGTGTGGCGACAAGCAGAAATGCTGCCGGTAGCGTTTAAAATATGTATAAAATTGAAATTTGTTTTTTATTTAATATTAATTTTTTTTATATATATATTTTGTAAACCAATAGCGTTTATGCTGTCGGTTTAATTTTTAAATGAGAGCCCAGCAAGCAGAAATGCTGCCCTAAATTTTTCAATCCTCTGAGAATACACAGAGAATTGAAAAAAATCCAAACCCTAGATGCAAGACAATCATGAATCTTAAACCAACGTAGGCATTTATTTAAACAACGCATATATTTTGCTCTAAGTATTTTGATCATATATATTCAAATTTAAATATTTAATATACATACATACATACATACATACATACATATATATATATATTGACATATTTTGATTTTAGTTTATTGAAAAATGTACTTGTGTATTTTAGTTTTTTTTTTGAAGCTTAAACAAAAGTATGGATTTTTTTTAAGGAAAGAAACACACACACATATATTGGCATATTTTGATTTTATTTTGACATATTTTGATTTTAATATATTGAAAAATGTACTTATGTATTTTAGTTTTTTTTTAAGCTCAAACAAAAGTATGGATTTTTTTCTTTCTAGGGAAACTAACATTTATAAATAAGTGTGTAAATTTGAAAAAAAAAATCAAATTAAAAAACTAGAAGAATTTTATGATTTATTTATTTTTTAAATAATATCAAATTAAAAAATTAATAGAAATCCACAATTTAAAATAAAATTACATTTTTGATATTTTGTAGAAAAAATATATAGATTTATATTCAACATTTTGAAAATTACAAATTACAAATTTAGAATATTTTAAAATAATAGTAAATATATTACTAATAAAATATATAGATTTTTACATTAAATTATGGAAAACTGGAATTGTAATTTAATTTTTAAAAAATGGATGAATTTTTTTACATAATTATAATTTAAAAAATTCGTTTTAAATTAAAAATATCTATAGGAATTACTTTAAAATCCCAAGTATTTTTAACCCATTTCCACTCCATCAAAAACTCACAAAGCATTCCCTATAACCCGAAAAACCTTTAGTGACTAGAATTCAACTCGTATTTAGGAAGCTTCACCCAAATAAGTACCACAAGTCCATAATCTCAAATTGAACAAGAAATAAAGAAGTACTCAACATTATCAAAATAAATCATAACCTTGATCACACCACATATTCGATAGTCTTCTCCACACCACCTTCAAAGCAAAAACAAAAAACTTGTCAATTCATTTTGTTTTGTAAACTTTTTGGTGGTTTTTTGAGTAAGAGTTGTTTACTCGTATCCATATATGGAGTTACTTGTACATTGATTTATTTTCAAAAAACCATTTACTATGCCTTATTTCATGCAGATGCATCTCTACAGCGGGGATCTTCGGTTCACCGAAGGCAAAGCACTGGCGGATTTGCGACCATTCCTCGCCCCGGAGGTTGGTGNTTGTTGTTAGTTACATCAAATTAAATTGTTTCACATGTGTATATTTAATCATCAACTTGTATGTCTCTATTTTCACAGGTTCGCCTAGGCGTTCTATGCCGACATACGCTCCTGCTGGGGAGATGAGAGACAACCACTTTGACAGCTGCTCTATGCATGTGAGTGAAGAGGATCATGATACTGTTGGTGTTGATGGGGAGGTTCCCCACAAGATAGGTATATTAAATGCATATATATATATTTCTTTCAGTTATCGGTACCTTTAGTTTAAGTTTTCATCTAACATTAGATGTTATCAGTACTAACATTTGTGTTTTCATCTAATTTTTAGATGCTGCACAACATGGCGTCGACCCTCCCGAGGAAGCACCATGGGAGGATGATATCACACGTATCACGCTGCAAGACATTACCACGCAGCATGCGTGTTTGCAGGTAAACACCAAGACCATTCCTAAGAACTCTCCCTCATCACATTTGATGGAGATGATGTTAGAGGCAATAGACAATCTATTGAAGGTCTGCAGGTCCATCAGACCATTGAGTTCTCTTTGGGCCTCTGCATGTCAAAGAAGAAGGGCCACTGTGAAGGGTCCTGATGACTGGGCCGCAGTGAGAGATGCAACAGCTGGCCATGATGTGAAGGGATAATTATTTGATATCCCTCCTAACCGCGCCTCTGGTCAACCACTTAGAATCAAGGATTTTAAGCTAGAGGCTGCAGCGCCTTATGTATATGACAGGCTCATTGGAGCATGGGGCATGTTTCCCCACCATGACCATGTCCCACTATACTTTGCAAAACATATCTATGTAGATTTTGTCCTGGATATGCACCCAGATTGCACTAGCACACCATCGAGCTTCTATGGTGCTGGCGGGGGACGCAATCATGCGTGTCCTGGGGATAGGAGAGACCCTGCAACTCAGCCAGAGCCAGAGCCATTGGTAGGTCGCCTTGCTAGGACCATGCTTAGGGTCAATGATGTAGCTGTGCCATCTTAGCTAGCAGCCGAGAAGCATGGTGCATTGGTAGAGGCGACACTCATGACAATGCATTCTGGCATGATGGTTGTGCAAGTAGAGAGACACAGAGCACCCACTGCACCTATAGAGCCTGAGTTACAGTGGGTGGACGACGATGTTTTCAGCCTTCTTGATCACGACTCAATGTTGCAGTATGCTCTCATGGCGCACGATGTATATTTTAGACTGCATCAGAGATGCAGGCCTTGATTGATGGGATAGGTATATCTTTATTGTCATCATTTGATTGCGATGATTGTCAGGTATATCTTTTTTTAACTAATACTTTGCTTTGTGTTATAACTCCATGAAGGAGTCCAATTTCTTGAAGGTCCTGTTTAGCAGTGAGGCATCTGCTCGAGGTCCCGCTGCAGTTTTGTCCTCCCACGTCGATGAGGTATGTGTTAACTGTCATCCTAAATTTGAATTTCTTAATTCAAAGTAAATTGTTGAACACACAATATTTTGGTTTGTTCCAACTTTCCTCATTTATCTTGTTCATATTGTAAAGGATAGAGGCAAGGGAATTTCACATGATTCTACACAGCCTCGCTCGAGTCCTACTCATGACACACCAATCGACGAGGTACTAGTTATCACCTGTTCCAAGTGGTTTCATATTTATGTTCAAATTATAATTTACATGTTCAAATTGTAATTCTCAAGTTCAAATTGTAATTCATCAATATAACTATTTTCATGTCATGGAAACAGACACAGACACTGGCAGCTGTAGATGAGAGCGTTGAAGCCACTGTGATGTTTACAGATGAGTGGGATGCCACTCATCGACTGGGTCCTGATGAAGGCTCGTCTCGACAGATACCTAGCCTCCTAGACTTGACACTCAACTCGAGCGAGGTGAGTTCATATATATATTTAATTTTTTCTCACATTCTGTACATGTAATTTAAATATGTGTTATGTAACTGAATTGTAGAGTTCACGATTTTAACTTCTGCAGTTCTCAGACCCGATAAATTTTCTGTTTGATGTGCATGACCAAGACCAGGGGCGTAGTGCAGCTGGTGGTAGTTTCCATGATGGTCAATCTCTCAATCAGTGCCATAGGATTGATTTGTAGACTGTTATTTGTGGACGTTATTATTTTGGACTTTATTATTTTGTAGACTGTTATTTGTGGACGTTATTATTTTGGACTTTATTATTTTGTAGACTTTTATTTGTGGACTTTATGATTATCGATATATATATATGGATTTTTTTTTGAACATGATGGTTTGTTAAATGTTTTAATTATTTGCAGTTATAGTTTAAAGTTATTTATGTTTTACTTTTTCCTAGTGTTAGTTTTAACAATCAATAATTTGTTTTACAATCTTATGAAATTGTACAATTTTCCAATTTAATAAATTACAAGTTTACAAAATTTACAATGTTTACAAGTTTACATGTTTGCAAAATTTTCAATCGAACACAACTTACAATTTTTAACATAACTTACAATTATAATGTTACAAAATTTACAACTTTACAATGTAAGATCTACTAGGTGGAAATTACAACTACAATGTAAAATTTGATTTCATATTTCAGAAGAAATTTAGATTTGCTATGTATTTCAAAAGCATGTCAACTATGTCAATGTATCAAATTATATGTCATGGCATATAAATTTCATTCATCTGGCCAATGGGTTATAGGAATGCACATCTCCATAAAACGATCATGGTCAGCTACTGACATCTTCCATCTCTTTGGTTCACCCCTCTTCACCTTGATTTCAATGAGATGTATTCGAGCTGCCAACATGAAATGATTGTACTGACTAGATATATATTTAGGCATGAAATCTCTGTAAATAATATAGTCACCTTGTATTCTCAATTTTTCAAAAAAGTGGCCCATCACAACTAGGTCACCAACTTGGTACGTGAACTCTCCATCGACATAGGGTCACACCAACCTACTTTTGATTTGTGTACACCGCATCAAAAAGTATGCCACATGCTCTTCATTTCCCGGTGGTGCAATTACAACAAATATATCACCTGCATCAATATTTTCAAATATTAAACAAATCTTAAATATATATATATGCATGTGTACAAGACTAGAGGTTTAAACATTCAATCAAATATCATGTACCTTTCTTAACCAAATTAGAAACCTGATCATGATCTAGTGAAACCACTGCCTCGTTAGTGTGCATCTCTTGCCATGTCGGAATTGGATGTGGCCCCTTTCGATTACGAGGAACATATTTCCATTGTTTGACATATGCATCGTTCATGCAATGATCAACCCCCTGTCTATTGGCGTCAATGCAGAAGTCACCGAAACACTCATACTTCCCTGTTTCAATGGAAAATATGTCGCCCATGTCTTTACTATGAACTGAATGTAGTTCTCTCGTACCAGATATAGTTTCGCAATACCATGGCATGGATCTATTCACATCACCAAGGGAAACATCCCAAAAAAATCCGCATCGAATAGAAAACATCATATTTATATATATAATAATACAAACACATTTATTAAATTCCAATTAAATTGTTGTTCCTACATGCGCATTGGCCTTGCTTGTTCATGACCTTGGTGACCCAAATTTTGTGTGCACAATTCAACTACTTCTGTTGGGCACTTGAGTCGAGATGCACTATGACTCATTTGGTACCTCAGAAGTGCTTGTTTCATGCATGCACCTACGCTATCATGTTCACCCTTTCCATGCCCTGTTTCAGAAAAGCTCCAGGTGTGTCAAATACCTGTCTCTTTGTGAAGACGAATCAACCAATAAAATGAGCGTGCTAATTTGAACTGCACCACACACTCATCTAACCAAATCCGGTGTTCTGTAAATGACACCCCATTCTTTTTTAATGAATCATAAATCAGCCCAAAGCAGTGTTGAACAAACAATGTGTCATGCTCACGATCATCACTGACATAAAAATGGTATTCCTTGATCACATCACG
Source organism: Pseudotsuga menziesii (assembly GCA_001517045.1). NCBI lineage: Eukaryota > Viridiplantae > Streptophyta > Pinopsida > Pinales > Pinaceae > Pseudotsuga > Pseudotsuga menziesii. The sequence continues at coordinate 486,198 of LPNX010410044.1, read as the reverse complement.
TGACTGAGGAGTGCTATCCCTACCATCAATGCTTGCCTGAGCATGTCTATACAATACATGTACGAAGATGGACACCTGGTTAGAGTGATAATACTCACTTTGTATCTCTCTCTGAGGAGAAAATGTGCAATTCTCAACAAAGTCTACCACTGATAGGATTGTGCCTGGCTCAAAAACCTCATGAGAATGCTTAAATTCTAAAGCTTGCCACCTAGACCTATGGGAGTGTTTAATGTATTTGTAAATCTAACTTTGAAACTTGTCCATGAATTCTGAAATAGGAATATCATCCTCGAGCAATCGATCCTCTTAGATGGAACATGTGAAGAAGATGATGGATTCATGGAGATATACTCATATCTCTTCCACTTAACTATGATATCTGACAATCCAGGGTGTGTTGGATCGATAGGAAACTTCCTATGGAACAATGCCAAATCACCACATTCATGGCATCTTCTCCCACCTACACACCTTTTAATGAAAAACACATTTTCAGGATTCCTATTGCATAGTATCATAGAAATAAAATCCTGCACTGTGTGAGGAGCTAGTTCACCATCCCAATGTTTTTTGCAAAAATCCACAAATGTGTCATAGTATAACGAGAATTCAACATGGTATCGACAACAACAAGTGTCTTGAATCGTATTCGACCTAAAATACCATGGTTTCAACTTACTGAACATGGTAAATGATATATGGACACCCGGATTTGATTCTTTAAATTCCTTGAACAAAGCAACTCCTGTCATCTCCATAACATGCTTGCAATGCTCCTTATAAATGCCTTTGCCAGAACATTGTCACAGGACATGTTTTCGATCTGGTATAGCACAAGAATGGTTGTCCCAATACTCTATCACCTTCTCTCTGATGCCCTCTTCAATCCCGTCTTTATATGCTTCTCTACATATAAGATCCCAACAAACAGTTTCATCGTTTTCATCTATCTTTACCCTAATGTTTTTCTTGAAATGTGGAGCAAATTTGACATTGTTGTGACCATTTGATTGCTTGAGGTGCTTCGTTCCACAATAGCAGTTGTAATTTCCCTATGTGCAGTGCTGATATCAGTTTTTCTTGACTTTCCAAATGCAGATAGTGCAGTTGTTACATTTTATGTTACATTCTCACATGCATTTTTATTTTTAACATCCCTAAAACCCAACAACTTTGTGGCACGTTTCAATTTTTTGTGTTTTATCAATCCATGTAGGTTTTGAGCTCGTGTAATCACTGATTATTTTTCAAAGTACAACTTGATTATGTTACTAACATGCTCTTTGATTGTCCAATCAGGTGTCGGGTTCCCGAACTCTTCTTGAGTGGCATCATCCAACCCTCTTAAACAATTAGCAGCCATTCCAATGCCATTGAAGCTCCCAATTAATCTTGAGAAATCAGAGGGTGCATGATCCTATGATGACTGGCCAGGATCTAGCAATAAATAAATACAAGCTCTTGGAATAAATACAAATAAATGCAAGCTCAAGAATAACATTTTATTTTACTTATCATATTGTAGTAACTGGAGATGAATATGGACCCCGGTTTAAATCGGCTTCCTAATGGTTCAAAGGTAGTCACTCGGCCACCAAGGTTGTCTCAGGCTTGAGTATTGGGGCAATACCCCTCACTTCACGGCGTAGGTAAAACTGCTATCTGCTTGGCCACAAACGACAACTCTTTGGTTTATAGGTGGGAATCTAGTCAATCCGGTAGGGGTCGTTCCCCTTTTCGCTTGGCACGTCCTCTCAATGGCCTGCTACTTCGGGGTTCCTGTGGTACTCCTCATAATGAGTTTTAGGGAAAAGCCCAAGTACTTTCCACAGTTGTTGCAGATGAGACTTATGTCCCAAATCGGATGTTATTAAGTAAATTAGGTTATTAAGTAAAATATGTTACTCTACCTTACCTTAAGTAAATTGTAATGTGATTGTAATGTGTGATTGTAATTTGTGATTATAATTTGTGATTGTAATGGTAATTATGATTCTAATTGTAATTGTTGATTTTCTTTGAGATCATCATTTGTCATCAAAGCTTAGAGCCATATTATTCCTAGTCATTTGTACATGATTGTAATTGTAATTGTTTAGTGTAATTGTAATTGTAATTGTAACATGTAATTATCATAATATAATGTAAAATTGTATTTGTATTTACTCTACCTTACTGTCCCATTGACGTAAGGTTGGTGCTTATGCATGTTAATGTGATTGTAATGGTAATACATTTGTGATTGTGATTGTAATTGTAGTTGTAATGTAATTATCATTATCATCATAATGTAATGTAAAATTGTAATTTGAACACTATGAAAATGCTCATATATGAATATGAAATTAAAATCATATTAAAATCGATGAAAGGAGAGATATTTCTATAAAAAAGGATGAAGAAAATAAGTGTGATGATAAGGCTTTATATGCATATTCATTTAGAACTAGATATTATGCTAGAATATTATGCACTATATAATTATATATATTCATCAACCATTCTCTAATTTCATTGGACAACTCCAGAACTACTCATACTATAATACACTTACTTTGTATATATATGTTTAATTTAGTGTAGTGGTCAAACATTTTTTTTCAATTATTTCACAACACAGACCATTATTTCACATGTACACATTAGTTGTTTTAGAAGGTTGTATATAT